>SDVV010017865.1:0-13890 GCA_016164225.1 Gammarus roeselii
AGATTGTCCTTACCGGCGTGGGTCAGGTGGCAGATACGATCAAATGCTGTTGCCTTGGCACGAGTAGAGATTGTCCTTACCGGTGTGGGTCATGTGGCAGCACCGATCAAATGCTGTTTCCTTGGCACGAGTAGAGATTGTCAGTATCGGCGTGGGTCAGGTGGCAGCTACGATCAAATGTTGCTGCCTTTGCACGAGTAGAGATTGTCCCTACTGGCGTGGGTCAGTTGGCAGCTACGATCAAATGCTGATGCTTTGGCACGAGTAGAGATTGTTCTTACCGGTGTGTGTCAGATGGCAGCTACGATCAAATGCTGATGCCTTGGCACGAGTAGAGATTGTCCTTACCGGCGTGGGTCAAGTGGCAGCTACGATCAAATGCTGTTGCCTTGACACGAGTTGAGATTGTCCTTACCGGCGTGGGTCAGGTGGTAGCTACGATCAAATGCTGTTGCCTTGGCACGAGTAGAGATTGTCCTTACCGGCGTGGGTCACGTGGCAGCTACGATGTGGCTTGTTCTACACCACAGAAACCCATATTATCCCTACCCCCCTCAGCCAGAGCTGAGGGGGGTAGGGAACATTGATGATGCCAGATTGGTGTCCATGGTAGTGGAGACAGAAGTGAGTTGAAATAGAAATTCAGGGTGACCGAGGTTTGGTTGGATGGATGGTGTGAAGAAGTCATTGGTGGTCAGATGTATCAGTGTTGATGAAGCGAGTGAGCGTGCAAAAGATACCAGCGAGTGAAGAATAATAGTGCTAGGTTCATCTTAACGCGGCTCTAAGAACACCCACGACATAGCCGTCTCGTTCTAGGACGCAATATCCGGTTGCGGGGAATAACCTGGTGGTACATGTGATGCTGCGGGTGGCAGTAAGCCCGTGTTTGCTGTCGGGCCCTGCTGCTGACATCGCTTTTAGTAAATTATTGAACTTCGTTCAGAACCTTTTCAACCCTCCATGGCTGATAATTTTATGTGTGTGTGTGTGTGTTGGCATCTACATGGACGCGGCGTAGATGCCCATACTTCGAGGATTTGACAAAAGTTGTCAGAACTTTGGCAATTACTTTGCACCTTACAGGCAATTTTTTTAAACAAGAATGCGAAGGCTCATGAGTGTCTCATAGTTTTTCCGATGAGCATTACTGCACTGTAACCACAGCTTTGGTTAGGTGTGCATAGCAATGTGAAGTGCAATGTGAAGTGCAATATGAAGTGCAATGTGAATGCAATGTGAATTGCAATGCGAAGTGCAATGTGAATGCAATGTGAAGTGCAATGCGAAGTGCAATGTGAATGCAATGTGAAGTGCAATGTGAAGTGCAATGTGAATGCAATGAACAAATTGTTATTTAAGAAATAAGAATGCAGCTTCTGTATCATAATTGTTGAATGTTTTTTCCCATTCCCGTAGAAAGAATTATAAATCGATCCATTATCGTGAAAAACGGTTTTCCTTACTGAATTGGATAAATCGATGATATAATTAATCCTCTTGTGCATTGGCAGGTCAGTAAGTACCTGATGATGCTAAAACTGCCAATGAAATTCATAGGATTACTTGGAATGAAAATTTGACTAAAAATCTTCGTTTATTTCCAAAACAGTTCTTTTAGATCTATATGTTACATTTAGTTTAAATAGTCCGAGAAAATGAGACACATTGTATGGTCACTCATACAGAAAATTAAGGCAGCAAATGAAGGGTGATGAGTATCTTAAGTTATTTGCCCAATTATTCATTTGTTTCGTTTCCACTCCACATTTTTTATCAATTTGTGCAGTCGGAACCAAAGGGTTTGCATACCGTATTTGTTCTCGGAATCAGGAATGGGATTGGAATAATAGATGCAGATATTTCTTAGAATGGTGGCTCATTAGAGAAGATTGATTTTGTTGTAAAAACGAAATGAGGAGAGTGAGTGGAGAAACAGATGGAAAGAGGTGATGAGGAACTTAGAAGTGGTTGGAAGGGGACGAGAAAGGAGAGTGGGGGGGGGGACGGAAAGATGGGCGATGCATATTTGCCCCCACATTAAATATTATTTTACAGAGACGTGCTCGCACTGAACAGTCCTGCGCAGCACACCGTTGATGCAGGAGAAGAATGGGTTATCCAACTAAATCGGTCGCTTCTGAGACAATCAACGTCATACTCAAAGCCCTGACTTAAGTTGAGCCACCCACTGTTTTACTCATACGACTCTACCCCGGAACAGAATAGCCGAATACTTTGATTCCAAGATTTTATCTTCCTTCTCAAATATAATCTGCTTCCAGAACTCTTCGCCATCGCCAGTGAGGTCCAGGCCTTAGCCAGACGTGGACTAGGTCACAGTTCTCAGATCTGGGGATGCTTTGTTCTGACTATATAAATTTGTTGTACCATCCTCCCAGTGGCTAGACCCTTTGATGCTCTTAACCCTGTATCGTCAATAGTCCTCTTGTTAAATTTCTTTTGGCTTACTACTTTCGGCGAGGTTGACTTTCACGGGGCTATTTATTCCAGATTAAAATCATTTTAATTGCTATTAATACATACTTTTGGAAACAAGGAGATTGCATACCTCCATCAGTCCTGTTTCTCTCACATCCCTGTAAGATAATGTCATTAGGAGGGCTCAACAATTGGAATTAGTCGTTTACCGGAGGAACTTAATTTTTTTTAGTCTTATATTAAAAGTTGTGATTTAATGACTACTACGCGTCGAGAACTTCTATGTGATGTTCCAGTTTAGCTACCTTCTTTCAACTTGGACACCTGATAAGTACTGATGCCCAACCTGTGAAAAATCCACCAAGCTGTATACAAGAAACGAAAAAGTTTTAATCATTTTAATAAGTGCAGACAACAGATTAAAATAAATTCAAATCCATATATAGAACAAACAATATGAGAAAAAAAGTGGTTCCCGCCCTTCAATTTTTTTAGTACTTCAGGAAGAAAAAAAGATCAAATAAAATTCACCTGGATTCCAAAACAAATCATATCAGAAAAGTTAAAACTAAAGATTATCGCAACCGAATGAGAGATCGGAAGATCTTTCATCCTCTTCTTCTAATTCTTTAATTTAATCCTTCACCTAATCCTGTAGCACCTCTGCAATCTCTGCACCACCTCTTTAATACACCCATCAGGTTTTCGTTCTTTCAATGACAATCAAGAGACAACTCATAAGGAATTAATAGATTGACAGCCAAAGTGAGCATATAATGCAATTTAAGATGGTGTTACATTTAACTACACGAAGATGAGCAGGTTCACAGACCTTATAATCGCTAACAGACAGGCAAATATATTAAACTTTTTTGTGTAGTATCATTGATGAAGAAAACATATCGTCGGCGCGAATTATTATCTTCGAATTTGAATGTATGCCACCACCAGAGGGCGCTTCCATTGCAAGTTATTTTTATTCATATTTCATCTCACGCAATACAAATTCTATGAGAGGCTCTCGCACAAACTTTTAAATTGACAAGGTGGTGGTTACATCAAGACCTGATAATATAAGAAGATTTTTTTTTGTAATATGTAATTTGGATTTTTTTTGCTCTTATAGTGGGTTGCAGCGTACCTGCCACCTATTAACTTTTTTTACCCGCGGCGTTTATAGGATGACCTTTATTACCATTTAAGAGACCGGCCAGAATATCTCACTTGGGGTCAAGTAGGCGCGAGCCTACAACCTCCAGCTCCCAATTGACGTCAGTTGTAAGGAGAGGGCGACTCGCTACCCACTCGGCCACCGAGCAGGTAAGTAAATAGATACTAAATGGAAATACTCGAAGCAGCGGTTGACGCGTCTTGCAACTGAAGGAGGATTGGCATCATATTAGCTGCAAGTTTTTGTTGAGTCATGCAATTCATAACAATCATTAGCTTAGTTAGACAAGCGTCAACACTGACGCAACACACAAGCGGCAACACTGACACAACACACAAGCGTCAACACTGACGCAACACACAAGCGTCAACACTGACGCAACACACAAGCGGCAACACTGACGCAACACACAAGCGGCAACACTGACGCAACACACAAGCGTCATCACTGACGCAACACACAAGCGTCAACACTGACGCAACACACAAGCGGCAACACTGACGCAACACACAAGCGTCAACACTGACGCAACACACAAGCGTCAACACTGACGCAACACACACGCGTCAACACTGACGCAAAACACAAGCGTCAACACTGACGTAACGCACAAGCGTCAACACTGACGCAACACACAGCGTCAACACTGACGCAACACACAAGCGTCAACACTGACGCAACACACAAGCGTCAACACTGACGCAACACACAATCGTCAACACTGACGCAACACACAAGCGTCAACACTGACGCAACACACAAGCGTCAACACTGACGCAACACACAAGAGTCAACACTGACGCAACACGCTCGAGTAACTCCCTAATATGCTCAGTCCTGTTTAGCGCACAAAACAGCTCTAGTGAGCCGCTGATACATTTCTATAATTGTCACAATGAACGAAGAATGACACACACTAAGACAATGAATACATCGGGGCGGTTGGCTTATTTCAGTAAAGTATTGCTGCTTTAGTGTAAGCTGTTTGAGTGTTAGTGTGTGAGAGGAGTGTGACGTGTGCCTTGCTGCCGGCCACCCCCTTCCTGGGGATTTGGTCTAGTGTCTGTATCTGTATTAGTCTACTCATTATCATCGTTCTCGTCGCTTCTAAACACGCACTCAAACATGGTAGTGTCTCATGTTACTGATGTAAGGACTTTAGATGCAAACACGCCCTGTTTAACTTTGACTCATTTAACCAAGCATACATCCGTAGCCATGATTCAACGTGTTAATTCGTTTAGGTTGTTATGAGACAAAAGGTGGCGACGTAAATTCCACAAGACTTTACTCGAGTACTAAACGATCCGCGTTCCTTGTTCCTCTCCAATGTATTTGCCGGAATTGCGTACATGATAAACTGGTAAGGGTGATGAGAGAAAGCAGGATTCTACTTGGTATATTAAAGTGACAAATATACAGACTCCCTAAAAGCGTCACTAGATACTCAACCAGCGTTAAGAAAACATTAGGCATCGAGACAAAAACCGTGTAACAAGGGCTTGAACCACTTTGTGTATCGAGTTGTCACTAAGAACTTTGAACCAGTCTGAAAAAACTGTCATGAGCAGAAAATAGATCCAATCAAGATAGGAAGGTCTATGGCGGGGAAGGGAATACTATGAGCAACTGCTGATTATCCTGCTAGAGTATGTTATTTTACTGGAGGCAAGGCAAGGAAATATGTTTGAGGAAGACCTAAGCAATATAGTGATCTCGTTTCGGATCCTGCCATCACTGGGGTTTTTGGTGAGGTAAGATAAATGAATCACGGGGGTATCAAAGGTAGTTTCAGGGGGCGACAGGTGACTTGTGTCCACCATGGGCCACCTAACCCCCCGGTGGGCCAAGTGGATTGAGACCTTGGCGATCCCTCCAATAGTTACTCCGAATAATAGCTGTATCGCTTTTATGGCAACAGGCCGGAGTGGGATAATTTCAATAGGATACATTTTAAAATAAATGAAGATGAGAATTATTTAATAATGTTGAAGCGACGTTGGTTTAATGATAAATAGTTTTATATTATTATTTTTTCTTGAGATTTTGCAACGCTCCTACTTGCTAATAGACCTGATTTTTATGATATCACAAATGCATAATATAGTTTTACATGACTAGCTAATATCGCTTGCTCACATGAAATTCAGATTTAAAAAATACTTATAATGCGATGTTCTCTAATATTGTAATTAGATGGTCGTTTACCTCATCGGACAAGTGTTATGGTTTCTTTAGGCGCATCCTTGTTATTGTAATAGACATTTTGAAGTGCAGGAACCTTCTAGCGAGAAGCTTTTATTTTCGTTGGAAGTTTCCAGTGTTTAGACGGTTACTTCAATTTACCATGGATTTCAAATGTAAGTTTATATTTTAACTTTGAGTAAACAGAATATTAAATATCATGCAATATAGCAAATGGCACTTTGTTCAAAACCTGATCGTTGATACATTCGTTAAATTGGATCCAGACATAATAAATTTATATTATTTGTTAAAAAATATTTAGGAAATCCTATTCTCCTGACCACACATTGTTCTGTAAAAGTTAATTCGAGTGACAAACGGTAAGCTGGAGAGTGTCTGCTCATTGTTTAAATTGTTGTGTTGTACTCATGCAAATTAAATGTAGAAACAATATTTTGTATCCGTGGTATAAGTCAAGTTAGTGATGCATCGTAAAAGGCTTAAAGTGATTTAACGAGAACCCATTTGATTTCCGAATTTCAAACATTTGTCATTTTATTTCAAAACCAAGGAGTTATGGATATTCATGACTTTTACTTACGGCTGCTAACATAAAACTTAAACTATTTGCAACAGGTATTCAAAACGAGGTATATACTTTAATTCATAATACAGCGGCTGGTCCCTACAGACTGTATCCTATATTCATGAGGCTGCACGCCTGGTATGCATTATTCTTGTACCGTGATTATTACCAGCTCTCAGTCTTCCTTCCATCAATGGCAGACACCATTAATGGTGCATCCTCATTAACGGCAATACGGAAATGGCAATGGCAGACATCATTAATGGTGCATCCTCATTAACGGCAATGCGGAAATGGCAATGGCAGACACCATTAATGGTGCATCCTCATTAACGGCAATACGGAAATGGCAATGGCAAACATCATTAATGGTGTATCCTCATTAACGGCAATACGGAAATGGCAATGGCAGACATTATTAATGGTGCATCCTCATTAACGGCAATACGGAAATGACAATGGCAGACATCATTAATGGTGTATCCTCATTAACGGCATACGGAAATGGCAATGGCAGACATTATTAATGGCGCATCCTCATTAACGGCATACGGAAATGGCAATGGCAGACATCATTACGGGTGTATCCTCATTAACGGCAATACGGAAATATGTTTTGGTGCAATCTTCAAACTTGGAAGCTGTAAACAGTAAATTTTATACGGAGAGAAAATTTACGCTTACAGAGGTGGGAAAATAATTCACCTGAAATTATTGGTATTATGTACGGTTTGATGTACTTTGTTATTTAGCCCTGACAGACACTTAAGGAATAAACTCAGTTAAGGAGCGAGACGATGTTTGAAAGCAGGTAACTTGTTGCCCTTGTCGAGAGGGCTGGCTGCTTGACCATATGGAAATCTCATTCAACCGTTCCCCACCCTTCAAATAGGGTGGCTGTGCGATTGATGTTTTCAGGGTCGACGTGCCTCTGATGCTCGTCACCGGGAGTTGAACTCACAAAAGAATATGAAAAAGTCTCAGCTGGTATTGAAAAAGAAGTGATACTTGGAAGACGAAAGAGTTTCATCTAGGTTTTGGAGAATAGGTGATGATTGGAAGCTGAAAGAGTTTCGTCTGGTGTAGGAGAAAAGGTGATGATTGGAAGCTGGAAGAGTTTCGTCTGGTGTAGGAGAAAAGGTGATGATTGGAAGATGAAGCGTTTCATCTGGTATTGGAGAATAGGTGATGATTGGAAGATGAAGCGTTTCATCTGGTATTGGAGAATAGGTGATGATTGGAAGACGAAGCGTTTCATCTGGCATCAGAGACGAGGTGAGGCTATGAAGAAGAAAGCGTTTCAGCGAGTAATTGGAGGATTCTCAGTAAAGTGGAGAAAGAGTGAGAGGGTTTGACTAATGGTCTGATGACGTGGATGATTGGTGCGGGGACAGGGTAGGCAAGAAATAAAACAAAATATCAGTTATAAGAAATAAACTTTCAAAATTAGCAACAAAATCTACGGATGACGGAATTTATATTTATCTAATTTTTTATATTCGTTGATGGAATAACGCTTTCGTAATCGAGAAAAAAACAATAAGCAGATTGATTGTTTGTACCAATCACTGGCATCATGACCTTCTCGAGAGGCCATCAAAGGTTCCTAATGAAATCACCACGGCCATAGTTTCACTAAACTCTTAATCATATGCTTTCAAATAATCCATATTGCTCCCTCACTATTCATCCTAACAGGCATGTACGCCATCAAGAACACTCACATTTCTTTTCACTCTTCGTCCAAACAGGTATGTACGCCATCAAGAGCACCCACATTTCACTCCACTCTTCATCCAAACAGGTATGTACGCCATCAAGAGCACCCACATTTCACTTCACTCTTTATCCAAACAAGCATGTACGCCATCAAGAGCACCCACATTTCACTCCACTCTTCATCCAAACAGGTGTGTACGCCATCATGAACACCCACATTTCACTTCACTCATCATCCAAACAGGTATGTACGCCATCAAGAGCACCCTCATTTCACTTCACTCTTCATCCAAACAGGTATGTACGCCATCGAGAACACCCACATTTCACTTCACTCTTCATCCAAACAGGTATGTACGCCATCAAGAGCACCCGCATTTCACTTCACTGTTCATCCAAACAGGTGTGTACGCCATCAAGAACACCCACATTTCACTTCACTCTTCATCCAAGCAGGTATGTACGCCATCAAGAACACCCACATTTCACTTCAATCCTCATCCAAACAGGTATGTACGCCATCAAGAACACCCACATTTCACTTCACTCTCCATCCAAATAGGTATGTACGCCATCAAGAACACCCACATTTCACTTCACTCTTCATCCAAACAGGTATGTACGTAATCAAGAACACCCACATTTCACTTCATTCTTCATCCAAACAGGTATGTACGCCATCAAGAACACCCACATTTCACTTCACACTTCATCCAAACAGGTATGTACGCCATCAAGAACACCCACATTTCACTTCACTCTTCATCCAAACAGGTATGTACGCTATCAAGAACACCCACATTTCACTCCAATCTTCATCCAAACAGGTCTGTACATCATCAAGAACACCCACATTTCCCTTCACTCTTCATCCAAACAGGTATGTACGCCATCAAGAACACCCACATTTCACTTCACTCATCATCCAAACAGGTATGCACGCCATCAAGGACACCCACATTTCACTTCTTAACCATAACTGCTTCTTAATTCATCGAAACTCCAATTACTCGTTTCAGTTCATGGCACACCACCGTAACCTCTCATTTGACGTCAATGCCGAGCTTTCTCGTGTTCTACCTCCCTCCACACCCGACTTTCTCGAAGTTGCCCCACTGTAATCGTATTCGTTTTCCACTCAATTATTTTGTAGGCTCATTTCTCACTTAACGCCAGCACACCCAACTTCCAGAACATAAGCCTGCCACTAATCAGTTTTCTCTTGACCCGAACCATGCCCGTCAACCTTGCTCATTCAACATTCAAGCGATAGGTTTCGGAGAGGCCATGATCTCTGATGTTCCTTCTGTCTCCAGCGGGACAGATGGAACGATAGAGACAGAAGGAACAGTAGCGGTCGCCAGGCTCTTCACTCTGCCCACGTTAGTCGTCTTTTGCACCACGCAGAGCATGGGACGACAGTAACATAACCTGCGGCATATTATTCCACAGTAAAGCATAATTGAAACAAGAAACCTTTTAAAATAAACAAGCGCAGCACGCGTCCACCTGTTGTTAGTTCCAAGTCTCATCTTCTTCTTACTCCTGTTTTCACCCTTCCTCCCACTTCCCCCGGTCTCATATGTTTCCCGTCGCCGCTAAATGTCCGCTGACTTTACTTGCCTTCGCCTGCCAAGCTTCTCGCCCGTCTGACCAAATTAGGTTCATAAGTTACGGGAAGAAATGTTGCCAGGAATTGACTCAGGAATTTAATGCGCACGATAGAAACGACGGATATATTCGAGTAGCCGCCACAGGCCACGTCTTGGGTCATTGGAGGGAGAGTTCGTAAGATTTGTTGATGTTGAGTCCTGTACCGATGCTGGACCGAAGATGGGCCGATGCAAGACGATGCACGAGTCTAAGAATTTCTTACTGTGTGCAAACTTGTCCAAATGCTCGGGAAGGTATAAACGGATCCGTTAAGTTTTCATTTCATGATATAGTCAGTTGAGAGCGGCCACGCTACTCGCTGCAATCGTTCCCTCCGCTGAGTACGTGCCTGCCAATGCGTGTAGGAAAGTAGGGCATCGATGGAACATATCTAGACATCTCAGAATTTTATTTTCAACCCAATTTACTCGCTGATACCTCGTTTTTCACACCGGGGTCGCATCATCTGCAAACAGCAGTTGATTCCACTGACGCTCGCATTGATCCCCGAACCACTCCTTTCATTTAGCCTTTGTATAACAAACGTGACATTACACAGTCCTGTTCTGATCTCACTCCTGCTGAAAACCTTCCGAAAATACACTCCCTACCATCACACACCCGGCTCTATTATAAATATCACCGATTCACTGAAAATCCTCGGAATTAAACTGGTGCCGATAAAACTCACCGACTAACTTCATTACAGTGAAGTTCAGAAATCGATGTGAAAATGAAATTAAGTCAGGTAAATTTTCTTAAATTTGTGTGTTGATCCTTAACATTTTCTGTATTATCTATTTATACAGTTGACGTATGTCTAATTGTTTGAACACATACAGGTATTACAGATACAGATACAGGCACTAGGCCGAAATCCCCCAGCAAGGGGAGTGGCCGACGGCAAGGTGATCCTCACACTCTCATACACTAACATTCGCTCACCTTAGCTCTTTTGCGCAAAAGAGTCCGGCCGGGGACTCCGCAACACACCTTCCGGGTTATGAGTGCGGTTCGAGGTTAGTGTCGGCAGCAGAGCCCGCCAGCGTGACCGGTTTACCCCTGCCGCGTCATGATGACCGGGCCCTCACCCCACCAACAACCATCCCGTCACTCAACGATATGCCTAGGGCGGGAGAACACATCATGGCAGCGTCAAAACTCATCCGTTCACTATCATTCTCCACTCACGCCTATCCAGTGCACGCTCTCTCACTACCTCTAGACTCACGTCTCTCCTTTCTAACGCCTGCTTCACACCATCCATCTATTCAAACTTCGGTCTCCTTCTAGGCCTACGTCCACTCGCCTTTGACTTCAACACATTAATCACCAATCTTCATTCATCCATACTCACCATGTGCCCGAACCATCTCAGGAAACGCTAATCAACTCTGTCCTCTAACTTCTTCAACATCCCCGTTCTGATGCAAACCAAGTCGTTAGTGAACCTGTCTCTCAGCGATACTCCAGCCATGCTCCTCAAATATTTCATCTCGAAAGCATTCAACCTTCCTTTCTCCTCCGCTCTCACTCTCCAAGTCTCAGCTCCGTACAGCACAGCTGGCACAACGACACCCTCATACAACCCTCTCTTTGCTTCCAACCACAATGTCCTGCAGCTCATTACGCTCTTCCGTGCACCCCACGCTTAACACCCCTTCTTCACTCGCGACTTCACCTCAGTTTCCACTAATTCAGTCTTCTCCACATGGGAGCCCAGATACTTAAAACACTGAACTTCTTCCAACAACTCTCCATTTAGGAGGACACTAATTCTGATCGCATCGACAGTCCTCGAGCATCTCATTACTTTGCTTTTTTCATAGGAGAAGCTAGCATACATAGCTTCTCCTATGAGTCCGCAATCAGGGCCGTATCATCCGCAAACAGCAACTGGCTCAGCTGCATACTGAAAAGTCTTTGAACAATTCACCGAGGCATTTCATGGACAAGAATCATGTTGCTTTGTGTGTCCACTGGTCCGAAGGGGTTCAATAGATCGGTTGAGAAGTGGAGTTCTCAAGTTCCATAGTCCAGCACGTCCTCTATTCTAAATCCGGCCCTGGCGCAAGAAAACGAGAACTTCAGCTGACTTGGACAACGTTGAAGAAGATGGATTAGATGTGACAGAAATGCAGATGCTGTGACAGGAGTGCTGATGTTGTGACAGGAATGGAGTTACCACACCCTGCTGGATGTTTGTTCTCTAGCCCCATCATCATGTCGTAACGAACTGATATCTGGTTGATGGCAAAAGATAATCACAGAATTCGTATATTAAACAGCCTAGTATATGTTTGCGGTCCATAATGACACTTGCTGTTGAAGAACGCTAGGATGTGATATAGGAAATTCTATGTTTGTTCTAATTTTGATTGTAAAAGTCTTAACGATGCTGACAGGAGACATGGAAAGATGTTTATATTCTATCTATATAATGTAATTCCCGCACTCGTGGGCATTGGTTGAGATATGGAGTATAATTAGACAAATTGTATTTATTGCTTCTCACTTTTACTTCACTAATTCTTTCGACGACATAAAAACTTTGGGCAATCTAGTAACTTGCCCGCTGCAATAACGTCCAGAAGAGGCCCTCACCTCAACTTCGTCCCCCATTTCGAGCCCAATTGTGTGCAAAGCACGCAAAACAGGCCTCAATCTTGGGTTGAATTGACTCAAGTTGAGGCATCGTTCGTCTGGCAGCGACAATAATTACTAATAACGTGTGATGCGGCAAAGCAATAAATGATAACTTGAGTCATAACTCTCATAACTTGACAACAAGCGCCATCTGGCAGCAACTGTTGCAATGTTGACAAGGGATGATGTCACGTGGTAACATGACATATGCCTTAAAGTGATTTGCACTTCCATTGGGACTGGTTTGGTAGCTGAGATAGGCCAGCCTAAGGTTGATTAGGGTAACGTGGCCTTGTATCCACACTGTTGCTCATTGTTAGGGTCACGTGGCCTTGTATCCACACTGTTGCTCATTGTTAGGGTAACGTGGCCTTGTATCCACACTGTTGCTCATTGTTAGGGTAACGTGGCCTTGTATTCACACTGTTGCTCATTGTTAGGGTAACGTGGCCTTGTATCCACACTGTTGCTCATTGTTAGGGTAACATGGCCTTGTATCCACACTGTTGCTCATTGTTAGGGTAACGTGGCCTTGTATCCACACTGTTGCTCATTGTTAGGGTAACGTGGCCTTGTATCCCCACTGTTGCTCATTGTTAGGGTAACGTGTCCTTGTAGCCACACTGTTGCTCATTGTTAGGGTAACGAGCCTTGTATCCACACTGCTGCTCATTATTAGGGTAACGTGGCCTTGTATCCACACTGTTGCCCATATTTTGGGTAACGTGGTCTCGTATCCACACTGTTGCTCATTGTTAGGGTAACGTGGCCTTGTAGCCACACTGTTGCTCATTGTTAGGGTAACGTGGCCTTGTATCCACACTGTTGCTCATTGTTAGGGTAACGTGGCCTTGTATCCACACTGTTGCTCATTGTTAGGGTAACTTGGCCTTGTATCCACACTGTTGCTCATTGTTAGGGTAACGTGACCTTGTATCCACACTGTTGCTCATTTTTAGGGTAACGTGGCCTTGTATCCACACTGTTGCTCATTGTTAGGGTAACGTGGCCTTGTAGCCACACTGTTGTTCATTGTTAGGGTAACGTGACCTTGTATCCACACTGTTGCTCATTGTTGGGGTAACGTGGCCTTGTAGCCACACTGTTGCTCATTGTTAGGGTAACGTGGCCTTGTATCCACACTGTTGCTCATTGTTAGGGTAACGTGGCCTTGTATCTACACTGTTGCTCATTGTTAGGGTAACGGGGCCTTGTATCCACACTGTTGCTCATTGTTAGGGTAACGTGGCCTTGTATCCACACTGTTGCTCACTGTTGCTCATTGTTAGGGGAACGTGGCCTTGTATCCACACTGTTGCTCATTGTTAGGGTAACGTAACCTTGTATCCACACTGTTGCTCATTGTTAGGGTAACGTGGCCTTGTATCCACACTGTTGCTCATTGTTAGGGTAACGTGACCTTGTATCCACACTGTTGCTCATTGTTGGGGTAACGTGGCCTTGTATCCACACTGTTGCTCATTGT
>SDVV010017867.1:0-13889 GCA_016164225.1 Gammarus roeselii
GCAGATCTGACAGTGGCTGGTGTGACTGAGGAACGGTGTGGATGTTCGCTGTTAAAAAATAGTACCGTAGGTAGGTTGTCGGAACAACTTGGGGCTGAAAAGGCAGTTGGCGGAAATGATAGAGGTTGATCTGACGTTAGCTATAAAAGAATTTAGCGCCAGGGATAGCGACCCAAACGCAATTAAGAGGAATAAAAATATTGGACGAGTGTGAATTATACGTAATACAGAAGCCGCAGCCGATGATGACTTACTTGCATCAAGTGCTCCTGTTCACGATTAGTAGTTGCATCACGTGTTGTTCCATCAACAGCCTGCTGCGCGAGACACGGTTCACGATTAGTAGTTGCATCGCGTGTTCCAGGCACAGCCTGCTGCCCGAGACACTGCTCACGATTAGTAGTTGCATCGCGTGTTCCAGGCACAGCCTGCTGCACGAGACGCTGCTCACGATTAGTAGTTGCATCGCGTGTTCCAGGCACAGCCTGCTGCACGAGACGCTGCTCACGATTAGTAGTTACATCACGTCTTCTAGGCACTGCCTGCTGCACGAGACACTGCTCACGATTGGTAGTTACAACACGTGTTCCAGGGAACTGAAGGGAACTGAATCACAACACAGTTTCAACTTTTGAATTAGTGTGGTTATGAAGCTCTTTTATGCCCCCTGGCTACGAATGAGACCATCCATGATTGGCGGCATCTTCAAACCTTCGACAATTTATCGTTTAGATAATCAATTTTTAAGTTTATCCGTTCACTTACGGAGTCTACTTGACTTACTAGTCAACAAATTCCACCTTTCTCAAATGATTCCGGAACCTGTCTATGAAAAACACACTACTTTTTAAGTCTAGAAACAAAGAGAAAAATGAATCTATTGACCACTTGACTTTGATCTTGATGACATGCAGACAAAAAAAAACTATCATACTAACTTCTTGTTGCTTGAAATATCACCTTTCAGGAATGTTTCCAAGCCTGACACGAGAGAAGCCACTACTTCTCATGAGCACAGAAACAATCAAGAAATGCTAATTTCTTCACAACACTATTACCCATATCCATGATAGCATTTAGACACAACATAGGTCTACCTTATTTAACTTCTTGTCAGTTGAAATTGTGTCTTCCTAAAATGTTTCCGGAACTTGTTCCAAGAGAAGCACACTACGTCTCAAAGCACGGAAAACAAATAGGAAGACATGACATTTGCCCTTCACCATGTTTGATAACTGAAAAAACTGTTAATCCATTTGACAATGTAATCTCCAATGATAACCAGTGTCCACACAATAATGGCCAACACAGGATAAAACTGTAATTAAAATATCAAATGTCAACATCAATTATCTACATTTACCATGTGCCAGTAGCAACCTGGCTCTTCCCATTATAAAGTTTAGTAAATCTTAACTTACCACGACCATGGGCTGTGCACCACCCTGCTATTTTATTTAATTAGTCCCTATTATGAGAATTTTCTTGCAATACAATTTACCCATCAAAAACTATTTTTACAAATATTTGTTAACTACAGAACATCATTGAAAAGACACGACATCAATACATTTTTCATCACTGCCTATAGCTTTACATTCACACTTCGTCCACTGGGCACTTAATATTTTCCAATATGATGTCGTCGCCATGATACTATGATGCCGCTAGCCTTTTTCAAACAATGGCGGCCTGGTCAACCATCCGATTCTTGATTGGAACAAATGTAGGCTTTTTCATGCCCTTAAAACACTTCACCTATTTGCACATATGATAGGTTGAGTACATCACAATGATATACGTTGCGTATTGTAAACGGGACTTACTTCTACTTCTTGGCGTCTCGTCGATGCTGTTGACAGCGGTTGAAGGATCGACGTTGTAGTCTTTTCTTATAATTGATAACGCTTTGTGTCACGGATAATGTCAAACTGTACTGCGAAGACAAGGAAGCATCCTAACATGTGAGTCATCTACTTAGATTAGGGGTTAATCTATCTACCTATCCTAAAACTCTTTTTCAACTAGTCAATTAGTCTAGTCACAATGGTGTAGAGAGTGACGATGTATCCATCGTTATTCACTGTTGTGTCCAGGGGCACTCAAGCACTGAGAGCGCGGAACCCACACTTGCTACGTAGCGACATACACTGGCTGCCCTAGGGCGCTAGACCCAAGTGCAGCTGTTGAACACTTAGGCTTAACTGCCAAAGGTGTCAAACACATGTACTGACATCAGGACACTCAGTCAAGGAACAAAAACGGGTTACTTCTACCCAAAACTACACGCACGCTTTCTTACCATAATTTAATCATATTCCCTTAAAACCAAGATACGCCTTTGATGCTTTATTCGTCTTTAACCGACTACTCCCAAATGAGGGAACTAGTTCTACTTCATACGCTCTGTAACGAAAAAGGGAAACCGACCAGGCACGCACGGTGGCGAGAAAACGTACAAAGAAGAAGGGAGGAGAAGGGAGGGGGTCAAAGGACCACCGCCTCACCAATTCCAAGCCTAGACGTTCTCCGTAACATACATGCTGGACCAGATGGCTCCCATAAACAATATATAGGATACAGTTTTCCTTCCTCTGACGAGGCATTGTGGGATTTGTGTTCCCCACACACTCCTCCACTAACACAGGATGCGTCAACACAGAATATATCGGATTTATGAGAGGTTATTCTAGCTCATCAAAGTAAAAATGGCCACGACACACTCCTCCACTAACACAGGATGCGTCAACACAGAATATCCTGGATTTATGAGATGTAATTCTAACTCATCAAAGTAAAAATGGCCACGACACACTCCTCCACTAACACAGGATGCGTCAACACAGAATATCCTGGATTTTTATGAGATGTAATTCTAGCTCATCAAAGTAAAAATGGCCACGACACACTCCTCCACTAACACAGGGTGCGTAAACACAGAATATCCTGAATTCATGAGAGGTAATTCTAGCTCATCGAAGTATATATGGCCACGACACACTCCTCCA
Organism: Gammarus roeselii; assembly: GCA_016164225.1. NCBI lineage: Eukaryota > Metazoa > Arthropoda > Malacostraca > Amphipoda > Gammaridae > Gammarus > Gammarus roeselii. Next base: position 3,009 of record SDVV010017867.1, read on the forward strand.
CTAACACAGGATGCGTCAACACAGAAGACCCTGGATTTATGAGAAGTGATTCATGACTTTATGCAATCAGGTCGACATAATTGATCACCAGTTCCGACAAGTCCTGCTATTGTGATAGGTCGGAATGAGAGTAGCCAAATATGGTGAGCGGACGGTCGCTCACAGCTTTATGAGCCGACATATTTAATTTTCCGTGGTAGGAGCAGTTACTGTATTGATAGTATTTTTATCACTACAAACTCTGTAGAGGATCTCTATTCACACGCTTGCTACAATTAAAACAGCCGCAAGGCCATTGTAACCATTGTTTGACCAGCATGTGATGCCTTATTAGGGATAATAGTATAGCAGTGCAAGGTCTGTCCGATCTCAACACAACTCCCACTCTGAAATCCGCTGGATAATTTACCAAGTGACGCTGGAGAAATGATTTACTGTTAGCGTTCCCTGACCGGCAAACCGGTAGTCTTTTTGTCGTAGGCCTAACATATAGGGGTAGATTTCTGACAGTAAAAATGATCCAACTTGTCTGAATCCTGGGTTAATATATTTTTCAGTAATATCTGCAAAAAATATAATTTTTCTTACAAAACATCTCACTGCTGAGTAAAATTTCGAAAATTGAGTTGTAAAGTCCGCATCAAAATTATGCCGAAAGAGTGAGAAGATTGACGCAACAAAAATTACTGATATAAATTCGGGTCTATATTAGATAATTTTTCTAAAGTTTCATGTTTATTCAGCATTATAAAATGTTGTATGAAACCCGAGTTTAATAAAACACTTATGATGATCGTAGGTAGTTGAACATACTAGTGAAGACGACTGTACTCAGGCAATGTTTCTCTAGGTAATTGCCTCGAACTGCAGCCCTATTAAGCGATGAGTCATCCCACCGCGGTTGGGAAGATGCTCTGCTCCGGAACGGCCGCTCGGTGAAGTTAATGGAGGGGGGGGGAGACAAATTTTACTAGTCCCTGCAGTATGTGGGCGGAGAGAGAGGAGGGAGGTAAAGAATGAACTAAAAGATAGCCTCCACTTCTAAATTGGCGGTGACTAGGCAATTTGTGCGGCACTGGACGGGTGCGGGAAGACATGAAGGCAAAAGGGTCCCTCGGGCTGCGATCCAGCCCCGCCCACCGCTCGCACAGCGCTTGCTTGCGCAGAGACGACGCCGAGAGCAGAACTTGACGACGCTAGTTCTGTAGACTTCTAAAACCCGATTTCGGCATGTAGGTTGGCTAGAAATGAACCAAATCGTCTAACTTATAGACAGAATTAAATCCCTGTTGACATCTGACGAGAAAAAATTCCTAACGGGGCATCAGTTCTCTAACCGCTTAATGTGTCGAGATAGGTTTCGAGATGAATTAAATGATCTGGTGATAGGCCGTGGCATAGGGTCCACACCACCACCCGTATAATGGAGACGAAAGTGTTGTATTATTGTACACGGGCGTGAAGAACATTCCGACTATCGTTTTCAGAAGTCATGCCTGCCATATTTGTTACAGAACATGAATGTTTTAATTCAATTCCAATACGAATTTCTCACCATTTCTATATTTGCTTGCTGAGATGACTAACGATTCATTTACAATCATCTTATCAAAGTAACTTCATGCATCAACAACTGAATCTAAGAGACAGAGATTGGTCAGAATGAGACCCAATGTCTTAGCACAGCCAAGAACAACTAAAGCGCTGTAGATGGCCTTGGCCCTGCCTTCTCCACAGTCCGTCGGACGCGCTCATCGCCCGAGCGCATCACCTGTTCGCTCATAAGCGGCCTGGGCCGGCAGGAACATCGTGTACTCAGACCAGCCTCGATATTGCCTCTAATTTTCCACATTTTTGTAAACCGTTCAAGGCCGTCCGCCCTGCCTCGTAACGACGACCGGTTGCCATGCGGTCTTGGAGGAGGTAACCGGTTCAGACCTGTTTCTTGAACAATTCATGCTTACTCCAAATACACATGCCATGCTGGCCCTGGTCTTGGAGGAGGTCCGGTTCAGACCCGTTTCTTGAACAATTTATGCTTACTCCAAATGCACATGCCATGCTGGCTTGGTCTTGGAGGAGGTAACTGGTTCAGACCTGTTTCTTGAACAATTCATGCTTACTCCAAATACACATGCCATGCTGGCCCCGGTCATGGAGGTGGTAACTGGTTCAGACCTGTTTCTTGAACAGTTCATGCTTACTCCAAATACACATGCCATGCTGGCCCCGGTCATGGAGGTGGTAACTGGTTCAGACCTGTTTCTTGAACAATTCATGCTTACTCCAAATACACATGCAATGCTGGCCTATGGAGTCACTCATGGAGTCGCAGTCCTCAAAGCACTGCAGGTTAATGCAGCTAACTAATTCCTATCATAAGCATCTCACTGTTTCAATTGGATGAAGTAACACTGTCTATATTGTTATGCAATCACCACAAGTAACACAACATGAATTGTTAAAATTAATGGAAATCCACGAAAAGCTGACACTTTGTATTGCAGTGGAACAGGTCAATCCTGATCTCACTTCCCTGCAAGGAGGGAGATCAGTCATAGACGGGAGGACTGAAAACTTCCCTGCAAGGAGTGAGATCAGTCATAGACGAGAGGACGGAAAACTTCCCTGCAAGGAGTGAGATCAGTCATAGACGAGAGGACTGGAAACTTTCCTGCAAGGAGTGAGATCAGTCATAGACGAGAGGACGGAAAACTTCCCTGCATGGAGTGAGATCAGCCATAGACGAGAGGACTGAAAACTTCCCTGCAAGGAGTGAGATCAGTCATAGACGAGAGGACGGAAAACTTCCCAGCAAGGAGTGAGATCAGTCATAGACGAGAGGACTAAAAACTTCCCTGCTAGGAGTTAGATCAGTCATATACGAGAGGACGGAAAACTTTCCTGCAAGGAGTGAGATCAGTCATAGACGAGAGGACGGAAAACTTCCCTGCAAGGAGTGAGATCAGTCATAGACGAGAGGACGGAAAACTTCCCTGCAAGGAGTGAGATCAGTCATAGACGAGAGGACTGAAAACTTCCCTGCAAGTAGTGAGATCAGTCATAGACGAGAGGACGGAAAACTTCACTGCAAGGAGTGAGATCAGTCATAGACGAGAGGACGGAAAACTTCCCTGCAAGGAGTGAGACCAGTCATAGAAGAGAGGACGGAAAACTTCCCTGCAAGGAGTGAGATCAGTCATAGAAGAGAGGACGGAAAACTTCCCTGCAAGGAGTGAGACCAGTCATAGACGCGAAGAATGAAAACTTTCCTACAATGAGTGATATCAGTCTTAGACGCGAAGACTGAGAACTTCCCTGCAAGGAGTGAGACAAGTCATAGACACGAAGACAAAAAACTTACCTGCAAGGAGTGAGATTGGTCATAGAAGCGCAGATTGAGAACCGTGAGGAATATTGGGACGAATCTTTTCCTTATTTGTTTATTTCCAACAATTCGCATTTTTTTATTTTGATTGGGAGTTAACATTTTTGGAGTCGCTGAAGTTAAAGAATCCTTGTTGATAAAAATATTCAGATTAACGTATCTTCGACGAAGTCGGGACAGTCTCCTTATTTAGTGGCAGCCGGGCAGGAAATACTATGACTTCAACTTCCATATAAGGCGCCACGGAAAAAGAGCAATAGTTTTTCATGTACAAAAAAAGACAAACAATGTGCAAAAAAATACCAACGCAAATTACTCGTATTTTCACTGCTGCATTAAATAAAATGTAAAGAGTAGCTACTCTATAACTTGCGCAAGAACTGTGTAAAACCATGTAATCTTCATTATTCCTTACAATAATAGTGGAGAGTCCAAATGTCCGGTCAGAGTCCGGTCCCATGAAAAGGCGAGCAAAGTGATAAACTTAGCTGCGATTTTGCATTGTACAGGTACTTTGTTCCTTCCACTAGTTATCTGTAGGTGAAAGAATAAAAAGTTCACGAATGAATTGATTTTGGGATGCATTTCCAATTGTGTTTCCCACGCATAAGTCCGGTGCGCCATCACACGGAAACCTCGAATTACGACCTGGTAAATGTGCTCACCAGTGCGGAGACTGGCAGCTGAGTCCGCTGAGTGCACTTGGAGCTCCGTTATTCATCAGTATTTGGAATCACAGTGATTTATTCGTCCAATAGATGCTAAATGATTAACTGTATACTTTTCCTCCAGAGCTGACAATGTTGGGCCGCTTTAGTCACATCATCGATGGAAATTGCACAAAATGAACTCGACGATTGACTGACCCACTCTGAAATCTGGAGTGTTTTAAAACTAAGCCTCTTAAATCGTGAATAGTTTTTTCAATGAGAAGAGAATGAAGCATTCGCTATGACGGATACAAGTGAATATATAAACAATTATGTGAGCAATACAAATGCAATATTTAATAAAACTGTTAAAATTATATTATGAAATTTATTTACGTCAACATAAAAATATATATAAGCAAAAGAGTATAAAAAATATGTTATTTGACCAAAAAATCTACTTCCGTCAACGTCAAGTTAATGAATACATGACAGTGGTAATACCTCGAGACAATTTATTTCATCCGGAACAGTCAAATAATATGAAGAAATAATCTTACTTAAGTTGCTGGAAACAAATAAATTGTTTCCAGCAAATAAGATTAATTGGATAAGCTATATTTTACGTTGGTCGAAGGAGATGGCCCTTTTATCGCCGTAAAATATTGCTTATGGAATTAATTTTACGAGCTGATTTTTTTCATTTCCCGACATTAAGAAAGACCATTAATTTGTTCATAATGTTTCCCTGATGCTGCTAATAGTAATTTATATTGGAATTACTCTGTGGAGGCATATGATTTGATCCTGCTTAAAAACATATCTCCTCAGATAAATCCATTAGCTCCTCAGATTAATTCTTTAGCTCCTAAAATTAATCCTTTATTTCTTCAGATTAATCCTTTAACTTCTAAGATTATTCTCTAGCTTCTCAGATTAATCCTTTATTTCCTCAGATTAATTCTCTAACTCCCAAAAATAATCCTTTAGCTCCTCAGATTAATCCTTTATCTCCTCAGATTAATCCTTTAGCTCCTAAGATAAATCATTTAACTCCTCAGATTAATCCTTCATCTCCTCAGATTAATCTTTTATCTCCTAAGATAAATCCTTTATCTCCACAGATTATTCCGCTATCTCCTCAGTTTAATCATTTATAACCTCAGATCAGTCCTTATGGGATTTTGTTCCGTTTACCGCTTAACCACGTCCGTAGTTCTGTGGGTTGGGACCTGCGCAATACATGTGTTGGGGATAAGAATATATTAATAGGAGACAATTCGTAACAATCAAACAAGATGCAGAATTGGTGCTACGAAGTGCTGCAACAATTCTGTAACAATTGCATGAAAATATTAAAGTAGCTGACGAACAGACGCTCCAAGAGCGGGGGTTCTCCATTCAAGGACTGACTGATCTATTCATAATACTTGCATATTGAAGAGCCTATTATGTTGTAGGAACATATCAAATATACATGTATGTTCAATAATTACGGATATTGGCTAGCCCAAATCAAGCATTAAGAAAAGCATATCTTGTATTAGCAACATTTGTCACCTAACAGTCGGGACTGCTGCTTCTATGTCATCGAGAAGTGACGTTACATTATGAACATGCAAGCACGAAGAAACACGTTGCTGGCTCTGATTTTCCATGCCACTGAAGGGAATCAATCCGTCGTATCCGCCGCACCGTTCGCATTGGGAGAGACCGACTGGAAGGTTGTGCGATCACTACGCGAATTATGAAACCATCAACTGAAGTCTGACGAAAATTTCATGGTTTGTTCAAAATTTCACTTTATGTTACTAAAATACACACCAGAATATAGATTTTGAAGAATCTAATGAATTTCAATGTTCAAGTACAGATACTGACTCAGACGAAAAGCCGAATCCCACCTCACACTCCTCTCATGCACTCACACTCCTACCAAAACTGAGCCCTTTAGCGCTGAAGATTCCGTACAGGTCACAGCAACTCAAACTTAGTGTTAGGAGTGAGATCAGAGACCAGTGTCGGCAGCCGGGCCCTCCCCACCCACGTCCATAATGTTTCCCTCTCTTCACGCACGCTAAGCCACTGACTTTCCTCGCCCTAATCCGGTCTATCGCCCCTGCACCTCTTCCTCGGCAACGCCCGCACTAATTCTCGCTCCCAAGACCAGCACAACTACTCGCGGCAACAACGTCAGCCTCTTTGACCTCCTCAATATTCAACAACTCTTCAACGTACTCAGCCCACTTATTCTGTGCATCACCACTCTCCATCGACCAACAGCCGTTGAAATCTTCCACCACTTCTTTCTTCCCTGTTCCCCCATCCCTCACCCTCTTCACCTATTTCCAGTACATTTCTTGTTCTGTTCAAAATTTTCTTACTAACGCCTACTCCACCAAGCATCAGAATCCACTTTTGATCTCTTCGTCGCACGTTTTTCCTCTTTTCTCTTCTCTCTGTGGATTTCATTTGCTCCACCGACTTCAAATGCAATAGCTCCTTAAAAGCTCTTATTTTCTGCTCCACCTCTATATTTACCTCACCGTTCCAACCCTGCCACTCTTCCTTCTGTACCCACATACAGGGCGCACTCCACACCCATTTTTTTCACATCTCAACCCCGCATCTCTGAATGCCTCATGTTCTTCCAGCATTCCCCAGGCCTTACCCTCTCACACTGTTCTATTACTTCTTCAACGGCTGCTGAAACTCTTTAGCTCTAATTGCCACAGTCCATTCACTCACGTTCACTGCCTCGCTTCCTCCACCTACTCTCTTGCTTCCATGCCACTCTTCCTCCACTCTCATTCTGCCTCCCACCATGGATGATCAGCATTCATCCACCATTCCCTCTCAACACCCATACATCCAACAGCCTCTCCACCACTCTCTTAGCATTCAACACACAATATATCAGCGCCGTATCCACCAGTACGCCACGGGCCGTCTTTACTCTGTCTACATAACTGATATTAGTACACAACATGAAACTTCGCAATATGAGGTTAAATCTAACTTTCCAATTTCCCTCTCACGTGTGGTAATAACAACCGTAATATTATATATTATAGTATCTATTGCTAGTGGTACTACACAAAAAAATCATGCCTTAATTCCATTATAGCCCATAGCAGCGTATCCACCAAGAGCCCTATAACACCGTATCCTACAGGAACCTCCAGCATCGTATCGTAAACGAGAACCCTAGAACCGTATCTTACATGAGTCGCCCAACACTGCATTCTACTCGAGTCCCATAGCACCGTATCCTCCAGGAGTCTCCTCACTCCGTATCTCACCAGAACAATCTAACACTGTATTCTATAAGAACCCCTTACCACCGTATCCTACAAGAGTTCCTAGTCCCTCTTCCAGCTAGAGTCCCCTACATTTGCCTACCAGCACCGTGTCCTAAATGTGCTTCCTAGTACCGCATCGAACAAATGCCTCCTAACACCGTATTCTGCCATGGTATCCGACATCAGTGCTTCACACACACTCCTTTGTCGGCCCTGGCAGGCCGGAGCGGATGCTCGTCCTCAGCTCAAGTCAAGGACATGTGCACTCCTGCCAGGTTCCTGTGAAGGGTATTTCAAGCCACGACAGCCATGCGTTTACGAGCACGCGCCTTGGACCTGTACATTACCAGTCCGAACGTGAACACGTTTAAATTATCCTCCAAATACAGGGGCTGCTTTTCAAGTCCCTCCCCCTTTTTCCAATCCTTTTTCGCGACCCATTTGAGCCTGGGTTTCCCAGGGACACGCTTGATTTTATTTTGGTGGTCAGCGCGGGGAAATTGCCGGGTTGCGGGCAGTGTTTGGACAGAGTATAAAGGCCGTGATCGCTGGTGACGAGCACAGTCTGCCCTGCCGCGCTCAGCAAGAAACTAACTCTCAGCCTCCGCCTCCTGACAACATGAAGTTCCTGGTAAGTGCAAACACGGATGTCATGAAAGAAGGTAATGTGTATTGTGGCAGCAACTTAGTGTGCATCAAACCTTAGCAGATTAAAATGAAAAATTAGGACGGGCTGATTTCTTCAATAAACTATCAGTGGCAGGATGTTCATTGTAGACAGGCTTTCTGCAAGCCAAAAATGTGTAGGGGGATCAGTGTTTTAAGTCGAAGAAAGCCTTCGTTCAATATTACACAGAACTACAACAACAACAACATATCAGGTAATTTACATAGACATAATTATACCGTCTAGAAGAATAGTGCTAGAAATTAGACTACTCTACCGGAATCTTGTTTCGTCAACATATGAATAAATATTTTATCTTTTTAATAAGTGAAGAAAAAATATTTTATCTCAATACTATAACCAGTGCACATCAAACAGTATGGGAAGCATCAAAATATAACTACAATTTCAGATGAGCAAATTTAAACATCCTACTAGATGACTTCATTTGATGGAGAGACCGTAGATAGACGTTTCGTGTTCATCAGAGACGAAGTAGGACTAGCAAGCAAGCTACACAGGCTGAAGAAATCTATGTAGATAAAAACCTCCTCATGGCTGAACAATGAAATTAAATAGCCATTGCACACACTGTATAACGCCCACACCACTAATCCCTCTCAAGCGCTCTGTCAGAAGAGGGAACTAAGTCTCCAGAAGTGTCAAGACAATAAGGAGATTAATGTAGCTAGACCGGCGGAGCATGATCCGATAGTATTCTATGATTATGTGTATGAGAGACGGGTTGTTCGCGATAGCATCGGTTCTCTGTGAATTGGTGCAGGTGTTCTACAATCCTCCGACACTCAACGATTATTTTATTAGTGTATTCATAACTGAAGATAAGAACAATACCTCGAAAGAAGAAGTGTATGACGGACTGCATCCGTTGGAGAATATTAATTCCAGCGTCAAAAAAGTACAGGAGCAACCTAACAAAATGAAAATCTCGAAAACACAGGACCAGACAAGCTGGTCCAATCGGCCGTTTTGCTGACCAATCAGTCTAACTTTTGTGGTTAGCAAACACAGGGCCAGACAAGCTGGTCCAATCGGCCGTATTGCAGACCAATCAGTCTCACTTCTGTGGTTAGCAAACACAGGGCCAGACAAGCTGGTCCAATCGGCCGTACTGCAGACCAATCAGTCTAACTTTTGTGGTTAGCAAACACAGGGCCAGACAAGCTGGTCCAATCGGCCGTATTGCAGACCAATCAGTCTCACTTCTGTGGTTAGCAAAAAATTTGAAAGAGTGTTTAAAAATAGAATAAAATGCTACCTGGATAGAAATAATCATGTCAATGATATCCAACGGGAATTTTATTTCCGATGAAACCGAAGCTGTCAACCTTATCTAACTTGTCATCCAAATAGTGGTTGATTTTCGGAGTCCCGGTATAAATGAAAATGTTCCCAAGTGGCTCCGCAACTGACTCGCAAGCCACACAGTACGGGTCTGTACAAATCACTGAAAGATCAGTAGGCTTGAGTTACATCTGGAGTGTCACAGGGAAGTGTTCTTGGACCTCTCCTCTGCTTAACTCAGATAAATGGCCTCGACACGTGCATCATCAGCAAGATATCCCAACTCGCCGACGACACCAAACTCTGCCACAAAGCAAAATCCAAGCAGGATCGAATACCTATTCAAAGTGTCCAAAATAAACTAGTAGACAATTGAAACTTCAATTTTGAAAAATGTAGTTATGTAAATTGGAGCATACGACTTCTTGACACGACAACAGAACGACGCCTGACTGGAGTGGACGAACAAAGAGATCTTGGGATATTAATTATCAATGATATCGAATAGAGATGCCAAGTTTAATGCCTAGCCACATGAAGCCAAATTCTGTTCTTGCCCCCACTGCCCTCTGACCCTCCTCACCACGCTTCGTTTTGTCCACCCCACTCCTCCCTGCTTCCCTATTCACCATGCCCGGCGTTATGTCGTCCCACAAGCCACTTGCTCCCACTTACCATGTCCTGTGTTGTACAGACCCTCTCACGCAATCCCCTCCCGTCTTTCTCACGATCTTCCGTGTTGTATCACCCCTTCACCCTGTCTCCTGCCCACAGTTCTCCCTGCTCCTGCTGGTGGTGGCCGTGGCAACCGTGTCCGCCCTCCCATGGGGCACTGGCGGCTTCAATAGCGCTGGATCCTACGGGGGACCCGTCCGTGTCGTGGCCGGTGAGTGTAATATTTGCTATACTTTGTACAGTTCTCTGTCGTCAGTCAGAAAAGTATGCATGCACCTAAATCATCCCAATCTCTTTGCTTACAGCGAATTTAGCTTGACGAGTTCTGCCAGAGCATTAATAATATTGCCAGTCTGAAAAACAGCAGAAGTAATTATTATGAACAACTAAATCGGCACAGACTCTGCTGATCTCGAATATTTCTGCCATTACAGCCATAACGTTGCAAGTGCCATCTGGCGGAGTAGGCTTGAATGTTCTAACCGTAAGACTTTTATGGGCCATGCATGGGCGAGTAAGCCATTTGCTACTGGTTGCATGGCAATAAAAGTGAGGTTAACTGACGCTATTCTTAGAATTGGGTATTCGAAAGTAATTCACCTTAAGAAATGGTCTGTTCGGAAAAAATTGATCTAGTTTATCCCAAGTGCGAACAGGTCAGTCATATATTACAACAAAACAAATTACGATAATTGAGCATATGTATGAAGGAGGCCAAGAAAAATAATGTGTGATGAACATGAGAACGCTATGGCAAGGAGTTGGAAAATCCTGCTTATGTCATAATCATTCCTGTTTATGTCATAATCATTCCTGCTTATGTCATAATCATTCCTGCTTATGTCATAATCATTCCTGCTTATGTCATAATCATTCCTGCTTATGTCATAATCA
>SDVV010017868.1:0-13888 GCA_016164225.1 Gammarus roeselii
ATATAAGGTATAAACAGATTTTATTGAGTAATCAATAAAATACGAAATTGTGGTTTGAAATGAAATGCAATGGAGTTTTCCGATGAAATATAACATAACATATAACGTATAGTCATGTATATTATAATAATATCAAACATTTCATGTGATATATATTAGAAGCAAAACGCATGACCGCATGCAAATAATTGTGATAACTGATGGCAACTTTAGTGTGCTTGACAAGATCTTGATAGGTGAAAAGCCAGGGAATAGCTGAAGAAAGCCTAAGACTAACCATACAATATAAAAGAATCAATAATATAGGGTAGTAGTTGAAGACAAACCCATATTTGTGTATCAATGGGTGTATAGAAGCTAATGAAATGCAAATTTATAGCACATTTTCACTAAAGTAAGCAAAATGAACACACGTTTCATGAAGAAAAATGATGCGTTGGGCATACCTTGACTATATATATATAGACGGCAACAACAGATTGTCACGATTATATATTGGAAACCGATGCTATAATGGTAAACGTCAACACACGATAACATATTTATAAGTGCTGGAATCCCAATGTTGATAGCGTACACACCTCGCTATAGAAACTCAATAATATCCTATTATACCTTAATACTGAACAAATATCTCTTACATTTCGGAGTTGTATCGGACCCAAAACGGCCGGGTGGTTAGACTTCGTGCGTAGTATATTAAAACATGGAGTGGGAGGTAACCTATGGAGGACAACAGAAACAGAGTAAAAGTCAATAATGAAGGTGTGAGTTTGGTAATGAAGGCAGCAGTGTACCGATAATCACTGAGATTAGCCAACAAAACACCTTCAATATTCGTCATCAATGAAACCTAATATAATACATACAAACGCGTGTTACAATGAGAACAAGTAGAGATCGTTAGCAAATAAACGAAAACAAGCAGTTTTGAATGTAGATGAGTAGTGTTTATATGATTCTGCTTTACCATTTCCTACATCTAATGCGCGATATAGTTTTATATTATCCTATTTGATTAAACATTTTTCTTTACCATTAGTTTCTCCGCAAGTAATCGCATCTATTTCTCTCTTGCACGGATCATTGTCGCTGTCGCCGGGTCTTCATACGTCGATTGTTTGAATGATAAAGGTATCACATTTTCTGTACTGTTCTACAATAATGATCGCTTTGTACCGAACTATTTTGGTTACCCTCGTCCAATTTTATAACCGATGCCACTACAACCAATACAAGTTTACACCGTAAAACTTTCAAGTTCATTTCATAAATTTCCATATTTAATACGATGACGTCGTTTGATATGACACCCCAAATCGCATAATTTGATCAGAATTAAGCACAGTTAACAAGTTGACGTTTATAAGCAAATCACGAAATTATTTCCGATACCTGTTAATCAGTTCTTTTTTTCAGAAAAAATGTGATGATTATCGATAAGCCGGTAAAGCTAAATGTTTGTAATTGAAAACAAATCTTTTGACGACTGGTTCCGTGTTCTCAGTAATACAAACTGGGGTAGCACTATAAGTCATTATTTCAGAGGACTATCTGTATAATCATTGAAGCTGCTCGCAAGAACTAGACTTCATCCAACTTACCTGTATCAGCGCCGTCAGTCACTGGCTAAAGAGGCACCTTCTAATATTACGACATCCCCCACTTTTATCATGCAGTCCCTACCAGACAGCTGAACACCCAGCGCTCTAATTCTTTATAACCACACCTGCACAATCTAACACAGTCACCCCAACCCCTGTGAAATATCTCAAGTCAGACACGACTATGCCCACATACAAAGAAAAAATTGCCTGCAAACGACGAAAAAATATTATCGAGACATAAGTATCCAACAGTTCCTGGCACAGCACGGAAAATTGCGGTTAAGTAGGCATCGGCCAATAATACAGCCGAATGCTGGAGAAGAACAGGCCAGAAACACAATTTAATGCTGGTCACGAACAGGTGGTGGTCAACAGAGCTACCAGTCACTGCCACATAGGCGTCCACACCCACCTCGCTCACCACCCTTCTGTTTCAAACTGACGTCCACTGCAGAAAACTCTTTAAGCAGTCTGTTGCGGGACACCGCTACACGGGTGTTTTAGAATTTTTTATTTCATAAAAAACTTGTGTTAACGGAACTTAAAAGTAACTAAAGTTAGTTCGTTCGATAATTATTTTCAAACTCAACTTGATAGTTTTCAGCAGACGCTACCTACCCCGCATTGTCATTTGAATTCGAATATCGCCGAATCAAGCTTGACTTAATCCTTCCAAACGAAATTACAACGTCAACTGGCACAGATTATCATCGATTCACGATTATAACCTACCTTTTAGTAAAATCACAGTTTACGCGTATGTATTTTTATAACGTGCCAGCACCAGGGCCGTTGTCGATTGGCTTAGATGCCATAAAGAAGGGTAGGTAGTAACCGCAAAACGATTCTAATCTATGCTGGTTGACTCTGATTTCGTTGTGGAAGGATAGATTCAAGCTTGATTTGGCGATATTATAAGAAAAGTGACCAAACGGGGCCTGTGTTATTTGTAGAAATATATTACGATGAGTAAATGTACCTGAGCAAGCAGTTTGTGCCGTCATCTCAACCGTGATAATAGTATAAAATATTACAATGTTATTATCGAACGTGAAAATAATAACATGTAGAGACGGGGGTTATTAATTCCGACCAGAGTATCAAATTTTTTAAGGTATTGCCAAAAAACGATCACCTCTGGGTTAACAAATAACAGATTTATAAACTCAACAGGTTACCCCGCAACTTGACCAATTTAAGATGGCCCTGCGCATCTCCATGAAATACGACAGTTGGGACCCAAGTAAATTGCTATTACAGTGTTTGCGCGCCAGTTATAAATTCTTTCATTGCTGCACCATTTTTGTAATGTAGAATTGATTTCCCTGTATGATTTTGATCGTTTTCTATTATAAGTTATATCAGTGTTCACATGCCTGTTTGTGCCATGAACGACTGTTTGAGAGATCAATGAAAAGTTTAATAAGATTGCATAGGTTTCCGGTCGTACTCAGTGTTCAGAAGACATGGATCATTGCCTGCAAAAGAAATTACAAAATTATTGTGATAAATTGAAGAATATGCTCTAAACATTTCTCCAATAAACAATATGACTCACTAACTCTTCAAAAATTCCGATTGCTTGTTCGTACTCTTCTAATATTCAAGTTGCTAGTTCAGAAAGCAGTTTCTGACATCAATCTACCTGGGAGTTTAACAGTCAGCCGACTTTTAACTGTTAAGAGAATATTTAGTCATAATTTTAAATCATGTTTTTCTCACATAAAATTCTACACATAATACCTCATGCAGTCTTCAAATAGGTCACGTCTGCTTGTTTTGTTAGTCTATGAGCTGTGATTCACTGACTGTTTGTTAGTCTATATAAACTGTGGCTTGCTTAGGCTGACTAATTCCCCAAATGTCTTCCTTAGACATTTAGGCTTGGAAGTTCTATAATGATAACAATGTGTGATCCTCAAAGTTTGATAAATACTCTGGCCCTGGTTTCATTGTATTTTCCTTATTTTAACAATTACAAAATACTGGCCTAGTTTTTGTATGACCTAGAAGTATAGTAAGAAAACGTCAAACCCCTAAAGATGCTTTATGCGCGGTCAATATTATTGTGATGTGTTGCCAGAGTTTGTTGTTCATTTCTAAAAATGCCTGAAGGGCTGCAGAAATGATTAATAGAGAGCGAGTACAGCTTTTTCAGATGCCATCTGTCGTTTTCTTGGGTGTGGCATTTACTTCTATCTTAGGAAGCATTTACTCTAGGATATGATACCAGTGGAGAAGGAATAGCACAGACATGAACAAAACATATGGTAGGGGGACTAGGAGGAGGTGGGAGAAATCCTTGTCAGTGACTTGACTACTAATCCATATTTGTATTCACAAGTTTAGCTGAGCATTAGCTAATATCATCTATTTGATAATCATCTTGGTAACCCTTCATGCATGTTTTGCTGTTGAGTGGTGGTATCACATGTACTGTTTTTTTCTGTTGTCCGAGAGAAGGGATTAGAGAACATTTCTGTGAGGAGTTGCCATTAAAATATTCTCAAAGGTAATTAATTTTGAGACTTGAATACCTCTGTTGCTTCACAATTCTATGAATGTTCGATAAAATTGACAGACAAGAAAATCGAAAAGTTAACAAATTTGTGTAGATGTTTGACACTGAGCCTGTATAAGATATTTACAAGGGTCTTCTTGAAACTGAGTGTGGAATATACTAAGTGTTTTGCCTATTTGTATTTGCATGTAATTTTCTTTATTAGGCTAATTCGAATGTTTTACAATTCCTCGAGCTGTTATAAATCTTCAACATCATTACATTTAGTTGTTTAATGATTCATTTCAATTGTTGGCAATTATGGAGAAAATGGGTCAGTCCTCTGGGAGAGTTTGCCCCTTGCAAAATTTACCAAGAGTCAAAATTACAGACTGGACTACCTGTGACTTTTCCTATCATTGAACTTAGCTAAATGGTATCGTTCAATAAATATACCGATTTACAAATAAATTGCCCAACTATTTCAGAAAATAAAATTTACATTATTTAAAATCGCAACTTTCACAGAACACTGTTTATTCGAACACCAAAATAGTTGTTGCTGATCTGATACTTAAATTTATTAGTGCACCGTTCATATGAGCAGACTTGTATTATGATTAAATTATACTAGAGAATTTAGGTTTTAAGGTTCTGGGCAATACAGTCAATGGTTATACTAATGCAATTTGTTACTTATGTAGCTACCATTTACTTACACTTTTTCAAGTTTAAATTATTAGTTTAATTTCCTTCACATAAATTTTTGCTCACCGTAAAAATTATTCTAATAAATTTTGGGGTTTTCATATCCATGACGACCAAACTTTTGTGATATTTTTCATGTGACATTGTCTCGGCGCAACTTCAATATAAATATAGGTGCTACTTCAATATCATTGAGTTACAAGTGTTCTGTCTTGCATAGTGACATGCACCATGAGTTTTTGTACAGCATTGGACATCCACAACACTAGTAGCATCTTGTTGTCTTGCATATGAAGCTACACTTAACAAATGTGTGTAGCGAAGAGAAAATGTTAGAATAACAATGAAAATTATTGGTATAGGCATTAGTAGAATGATTTTTTTTAGGTAATGGTTTCTGGGAAATTGGTGCATATTAGTAGGTACTCTGGTGTATAATTTTTGATGTCTGCAAACATCCTCTACTAATGCTGCCAATATTTCAAACCAGGTCAACTGGATATTTTCTCAAACTTTCCGAAAACCAAGTTGGCCAAATCCAACATGAAATGCCAACAGGCCTACCTAAAGGCTGGCACATCACCCTACTAGCATTTACTGTTTAGCTAGCTGTTCTCTGCTTACACTCCTCGATGTCTCGCTGGAATCACACCAGTGTTGCTTCTTGACGCACTGCACTTATGGTTGGGGTAGCTATGAGTGGCTATTGAATATAAGATTTTAAACCAATATTTAACGGCAGCGACGACGTGAAATATTGCTTTGCGCTGTTTGAAGGATTTAAAAGAGCATTGAGAGGCCCATATATGAAGGAATTTAGTGAAATATTGCAGCAGTTAATGAATGAATTAGTGGTGTGTGGGTGCAAAAGGGATTGAAGCACAGCTGGGTGTGTGCAATTGACATTTAATGCTGCCATTTTTTTCATAGATTGTATAATATTCGTTGTTGACCTCCAATGTGTTTTGACAACTGACTATCTAGAGGACTTCAAAAGCTGGAAAAAAATTATTTCAGCGAATTCTGTAAGCATCATAATATATATTGTCCATTCAGTTTTACATTATGAACTTGATGGAAAACCGGCATAGCGTAGTTTTAAAATTTGTGATCTCCTAATGTACGACTGGCTACAGTATCAGCAAAACTCTTATAGGTACAGACATTGGGCCGAATCCCCCCTAATCGTACACTCGAACACAACTTGACCTTTTTGCGCTAAAGGGTTCGGCCGGGGGACCCCATCAAGGGTGCGTTCGTGTGTCATAGTCAGCACCAGGGATCGACAGTGTAACTGGCTTACTCCTGCTGCGTTGTAGTAACGCCTCTCCACCGACTACCATCCCGTGCACCCAACACTGTACGCCCTTCCTTCACTCGCGACTTGCCTCAGTTTTCACTGTTGTACTCTTCTTCAGATGAGTGTTCGGGTACTTGAAATATTGAACTTCCGCCACAAACTTTCTATTTAGGAGTACACTAATTATGCTCACATCAACATTCCTAGAAGTATATATAACGTCCAAAACGGCTTCAAGAGTCACTTTTGGGTGGGGTAGGGATGGGGGTCACCGGCGCTATGCATGCAACCTTGAGTCAGGCGAGCGGGTAGGAACCGGTTTGACGCGCGAGTCAGCTAACGGGTGACTTATTTGGATAGATGGATGGCTTTCGGTATATTGTTATTTACATCAATGTTTGGTCCTCTGAATGTTTTTGGGGTAATGACTACATACATTTATATGATACTTTTTTATTGATTTATATGATAACTTTTTATTGATGATTTCCGCTTGCAAGAATGTGGATTTTTGGACACGTTCATGATGAAATTTTCAACCTTGGGATCGTTTCTACGTCGCTCGCTGTTGGAGAACTGCTCGATTATTTTCTTAACTGGTATTTTTCGACATAGCTAATGGGAAAAGTAGATGCAGTTTGCTCCACAGACCAATGATTGATCACTTTGGATCGGTTTCTGTGGTACAAGCTGTATTTTTCATGGATATTATGATACGAAGCTATTTTTCCGCAATATATTTTTTGGATTAGACTCAAACGAATCAAAAAAGTAGTGTTTGTTATCGTTTATGAATATTATGATCCAATGACTCATTTTATAAGGCTCGCTTTCGCTGTTAAAAATCAAGTAGTCATTCATTTGATGCATGGACGTTCTGTTTTCAGCAAAACACCCTATATAAGCGCGTTTCATAATTGGATTGCTCATGGATTTGTGGTCAACTTGATTATTATCCATGATTACTGTAGATAGTTGGGGAATACCCTACTTGCCGAATTTATTTGGATGACGCCGAGTGTATAACCTTCCAGAAACAAGATTTTATTTGTAGTAAAGGGATTTTCACAATTCATTGTTATACAAATGTTTGCTCGTTTTTCTAGGTTAATGACATGTTTAGAGTCGATGGGTCTTTTATCTATATCAAATATAGTTCATCTTGCAAGGAAATTTCGTCTTGTGATGAGATGAGCGCTGTTGCGCCTCCCTAGAGCCGAAAGGGTTTGATGGTATGCTTGAGCACACTCTCCGGGAAACGTTTATCTAATGTTGGTAACGCAGTTTCCATTTAACCGACGATAACGTTTGTGATATAATTTTGCTGGACGTAATTTAGATTGCGATCATATGCTCCGTAATGTGCCGCTTGATCATTAAGAAACAGGGTTAATTTATGTGAAACAACCCCGTTGAGTTTTGACAGGTAGGAAACACGATTGTTTTGACAATAAGTCGATCGGACATATATTCAATCATGTCATTTATATTTGTTACCGCTTTATTCAGAACAAGCATAGCTGTAGGGTATGGTACAACTTTTTTACGCCATAATTTGCATGAATCAACTAAATAGATGTATTGTTCATTGTCATGTAGGAAGAACGCTATTAGGTTTTGACAGCTCCAAATGTATATTTTCGCTGACATTATCCAATAGATAACTATTGCTACCGGAAACATCAAAGTTTTTTGGTCCCATCATATGTGTACCATGACGTACACTTTCTTGAATCCAAGTCTCATTTTCGTTTTGATTAGCAAAATTCACCGCGACGATGGTATTATCAATGGGTGTTTGCAATGATTTATACATCATATTCAACCCTTTATTATTTAGATCGGAGCTTTTCATGGATGTATAGGTGATGAGATTAATTGAGAGTCATAAATACCTGTTCTTTCACACTGAACTCCATTTAGGAATAGAGAGTGACTTCGGAACATACGATGAAAGAATCCGTCAACGAGTGTAACATTTGCAGCGGCGGCTATTGCGCTTCTCTCTGCATTTCTAACACGGATCTACACTTTTGCAGTTAACGGGCTCAAATCAACCATTTCATTATCCGATCCTGGAATGTACAATTCTATAAAGGAATCGGCAATTTTACCATCATACAGACTGATGTATGTACTTAGATAATTTCTTTCAAATTTATATTCGATACTTGTTTATAAATTGTATATTTCTTGTTGATGGAGGGAAACATATCAATCAGTGCCATTTCATATTTTTCCGTAGGAGCTTCTAGCCCTGTCATCTTGAGAGATGATCCACCAAGCATGTCGTCGGTATAGAACCTTACCCAAAACTAACGTTATTGATACATGAACAGTGGTATTTATTAGTAATTAACTAATGGACGACACGACTCCATCTTTCTTCATTGGATATTCTTCGATTTACGATTTTTTTCCCTGTGATCCTACCTCCAACCATGGCTTTCTTTACGATATTTTTGAGGGTAGCAACCCCATGATTCTTGGTTGATTCCCGCATATCTTTCTGCTCCGAGTAATTGTGTGTCATGTTTCGAGCCATATCGGCAGCTGCAGGCAGTATTGTTCTTTGTAGAGAAGGCAATGTGCGTCTTACATGACTGGTTATGGTTAAAAAGAATCCACTTCCCCTCTTGTACGATATCGGTCTTGTGAATCTGTTTATATCATGTAAACTACCACCACCTAGTTTGGCACGTTTTGCGAATAAAACTCTGTATTGTTTGTACGACGGATATGCATGTACCACCTTCATGATTGCTAGATATCAAATTACCTTTTTTATATCCAGCGTTACATTTATAAGGCTCCAGCTTCTTTTAAAATGCAATACGCACAGGCTCGATCCACCATCCTTGAGCAGGATGATACCGCCGACATCATCTCGTAGTTCGATGGAAATGGAATCGGTATGACTACGCTGTAACTTTTTATTGTTGACGTGGGCAGGTGTGAATGAATAAGAGTTATTAATAGGAATGACATCAAGAATATTGACTTGCTTGTCACCCATAAAACTGCGTGAAATTATATCAGAGTAAGCGTTTATGTAGCGTACAGTATCGTTCATAAAGGATTTTTTTTTGCTTGCGTCACCTTCACCGACATTATATTTACATATCGCTCCGCTCATTAAATCAGCCGATCTATCTCAAACAAAGTACCAATTCACCAAAGCTTCAGTATATCTGTGTTACGACATATTTTGTAGAATAAAGGCATGGAACTTTATGCGGCGTGTGGCCTTATCATATTCAAACAATTTTCCTTTATCTCTAACGATTTGTTTTTTAACAGACTTTTTCTGATATTGATTTCTAGCTCGGAGATGTAATCTTCCAATGTATTGTCTGAGATAATCTTGCTAGGAATAAACAAATCTTTTTCATGCCCAATTCGTTCATTTACAGCATTCATATAGTCTATGTAGATTACAATCTTGTACTGTATATTATGTTTTTTTATCTTAAACCAGTCATTATAGAAGACTTCTACAAATCTTACGCTCCACTCTTCCTGTAGTGTATTCCTGGATAAATATTGTTAGTAAGACTTGAAGACATATTGTTATGGTACAATTAGCTACTGCCTAGCGATGTGACACAGACAAGAAAGTCCTCCGGTTTCTGCATCCTGCACTGGGCCCTACGTCATACTGACAACAAGCCGCTTGTAGAGATTAATATATACTCAAACTAGTAGGATAGTCAAATAAATGTATAAAAAATAATTATTCACATATGTACATAGATTTAGAAGAAAAATCTTGATGAAGTGGAGGTGCTTTCATCGCGAGTGTAATCGCCAGAGACGGTCTCACCCGACTTGCGTTTCTTCCGTGTTAAATCCATTTGTTCATCGACATCATCATCACCCGAGTCACAGCACTTCCTCTTTTTAGTGGCGGCTGGTTCAACTTCATTGGATTTTTTGGGGATGTCCGGGTGGCCATGGGCATGAGTGTTGCAGGAGTCGAGATAGTAACGTTTGTTTTCAAATCTACTAGGGCAGTTTTTGATAGTGCGTACAGTTTGGAGTTGACATGCTTGAGCGCGAATGTTGTGTATGGTCTCAAAGTTTGTGAAGATTGTCTGGTTATGGATGTCTCTGTATTGTTCATGTTTGATTCTAGCTTGTGTCTGATAATTGACACATTTAGCAGCTGATTTTGTGGCGTCGGACTCGAACAACATGCTGTAACACTTGGGTTGTGATTAGATGGTTTCACTCGGGTAGTCATCAGTTGTTTCGCTTTTCAGTAGCCCCAGCTGTCCCATATTGGATTCATCGTACAAGGGACGATTTTTGGGATAGTTGGAGAAGTCCATATATTTAGTCAGATGAGCTTACCGCATTTCCGCCTCAATATCGGCCACAACCTTGAACTGGATCAGAAACGAGTCAGTGTCTGAGTAGATGAGCGAGACTTTGTCACCGTAGCTTGGTTTTAGTGTGTCATTAAAGAAGCTGTAGACTTTTGCGTTAGATTTTCAAGCACGTAGAATCCAATTTGGAGTGGATGAACCATGCGGATATTTTTTGCTTGAGGATCATGATGACTGTTTCGGGGCCGATAGCGTTAGATTTTTTGAGGAGGGGGTTGGCAGCGTGTTTTCGGAATTCGCTGGGGGTGCACTCAACCTTTGCCTCTAGATTTCTGTTGAGCGGGTTGAACAATAGCTTGCCGTATATTCTATTTGATAAAATCTTATACAGGGACTTCTCAGAAGAGTTTGTTGTCTCCTGACGTTTCTGGATATTTTTCACGATGATGATTTGAATATCGGTTCTTGGTGACTTTTAGTCCTTGCCTGAGGAGAACTTGAAGAAGTTCCAGGGCCACGAGGTAGTCAGTTTGAGGTATACAGCTAGCAACCAGCTTACGATCTGTTCTTTTTCGGTTTTTGAGATGTTCCGAGGCAGCCAAGAGACTTTTTGTGCAGGGTGAAACATCGTCCAAGCAGCCACCATAAAGACTGATAAAGTCCCACATTGCTGCTGAAGACAAGGGTATTAAATGGTCATAGTCTTTGCATCGTAGGTTGTTTATCTTGGTAAGACCTTTCGTCAACGTCACGGATCCACCCCATGTATTTTTGACAATCAAGTTCAGTCGATCGAAATCCTTGACCAGCGCCAGTTTCATCTTTCCTCCGTTTTGGGCGGCTTGCATTGCAAAGCCAGGGACGCTCACAAAATGGACGGTGTCCAGAGGATAGTGGCGTGTCATGGTCTCCTATAACTTTTGAAAGAATTTGGCCAGCAGCAGCGTGTCCATACGCAGGTATATGATCATGTAGTCACGCAAAGTTTTGCAGTTTGCTGCATGCTACATTTCGATCATTACAGCAAAATTAGAGTCCGATATGTCTTTCCCTCGAGATGACTGTAGAAGGCTTGTTGCGATGGGATGTCTGTTTGGTCCAGTACAGAATCCGATGTGATGGCTTTGTAACAGAAATGTCATTTTTGAGTGACGAGGTCTAGAACCTTGTCACTGTAGCTGAGACTAGTGAGATGGAATTTGAGAAGCGACATGTCATGGTCACTATCTATAGGATTTTTAGCAAGAGTGTCTGAACTTGAGTTAGAGAATAAGAACAAATCGGGAAATTTGACACCGTACCTGCTCTTGGAATCGTTCAAGGAGACCGATATACTGAACATTCTATCGGATGGTTTTGTTAACCCATCTATGTTAGATTTTTTTGCCGTCCAATCCTCTTAATATATACCTCAAGTCATAAGACGATGCATTGTGAGCAATGCATGGCATGAAACGAATCTTCTCAGTGATTTTAAAGTTACAATTTAGGCATAATGCCGCAATGTAGTTTCCTGTTATCACTTCTTTATTGGATCCGAAGATCCCCTCCACGTAATAGTTATGATGGCGTACTCGCCTTTTACCATTTTCTTCAAAAGCGTCCCGCAGCATTCACATGTTTTGCTTACGCCATTTTTTTACGTTTTGCTTGGTGAGGACGGGTTCGGTGTACAAAGGTGACATTGACATGTAATAATTATCATCCAGCAACATATTTTGGACAAGATGTGTCTTCATATCCTCAAGAGGGACTGTAGTCGATTCGACTACTCTGTGACCTACAATTTTCCGTCTTTATCCACTAGAATATAACTGTACTTGCACAAATTGTGAATGTTGACAATATTTTTCCCCTCTTAGCTGGCTCTAGCACAGATTCACAGTCATAATAACAAACAATAGGAAGTTTCATTGTTGCGTGCATGGCTGAGATTTGGTACATTTCGCCTTCTTCATGCGTACTGATGTTTTGCAAACTTGTACGGGACGAACACAACTTTATGTGTTCAGCTTTTTTGTTTGCGTTCATCCCTTGCATGCAAAAGGGGCAGTGAAAGTTGTCTTTACAATTCGTTCCTCTCAATGTACGCATTAATGTAAAGGAACACGGCATGGGGCGACATCATTGCTTCTAAGATTTGCACAATGTGGATCGTGCGCTCTTCTCTGGCCTCAAAACCGCCTCTGTATACACTGACCAGACCATGACCTTCCTTCACTTCTGTGAGCTGATATAGTCTAATGTTAACTTCACCGTCCCTTTCTATGTATGGTAAATCTTCTATAGTCACAGGTTTGTTCATTGTATGTTATGAAACGTTATAGTAAGCGTTTTTGTACGGGAGGTAAGTACGCTCCGATTCACGTCTTTCAATTGAGAGATTTGTATGATATTTCAAATAGAAATACGCAAACATGCTTGTCAATACACAATTATTGTTTTTAGCTATGATGTTGACAATATGGTGCCGGCCTGGACAATTTTTGGGCTAAGGAAAAAAGTCGCCTAATTTTTTTGTTTCATTAACCTCTGTCATAGAGAATTAAAGCTCAACAGCAGTTACTGTATTGATACTTTAGTCACTACCTTGTAGCTCCTGTATTTCTAATAAATTTTGTAAATCAACCCCGATATCCTCAATCAACTCACTTAAAATAATAGATTTTGTCAGCTGAATCGCCTTTGTGTTCAACACCCAGTCCTTGTCATACATAGATGTATCCTCCATTGTTTTCCCCATTTCAACCCTCACGGTGTATTGGAGTTTTTGGAATGTTCCAAATTTAGTATCAGTGTGTTTCACTAATTCCTTGCATCCTAATGTAATCCTAGACGATATGTTGACATGTTCAGTAAATGAGATCAATGTCGAGGTGACAAAGTGGTTATAAAACATCTTCAGAGGTTGGTGGGTGAAATATAGCCTCACCAAACGTAGCCGTATCATCATCAGTAGCGACGAAACGTCCAACAGGAGACGCTACCAAGGAAGCAGTAGGCTGAGTACCGATCTGTCCCTGAGCAGTAAACTGAACTCCGGCTAGTTCTGGAGCAGTAGACTGAGCGACAAATGGATCATCAGTAGACGGCGCAACAGGACACTACGCCAAAACAGCAGTAGACTGAACGACGAATGGATCCAAACCATCAGTAACCTAAACTCTGGGTAGTTCCGAAGACGGACCAGTAGCCTGAACTCCGCGTTGTCCCGAAGACGGAAGGGAGGCAGAACTGCGATGTTGGCTTGCGCTAGGGCTTGCGGACATTGCGAGGCTTGCGTTAGGGCTTATGGTTATAGCGAGGCTTGCGCTAGGGCATGCGAGGGTTGGACAGAAGCGGAATGGGGCACTACCTACATCCTCCAGCAATGGTATTTAATTCATCCTACATGAATAAAAACACTACATTGTAGATACGCATAGAAAGGAGGTGTTTTTAAAAC
>SDVV010017869.1:0-13888 GCA_016164225.1 Gammarus roeselii
TGCACCGAGCAACAGGTGCACCGAGCAACAGTTTCACGAGTAACAGTTGCACCGAGCAACGGTTGCACCGAGCAACAGATGCACCGAGCAACAGTTGCACGAGTAACAGTTGCACCGAGCAACAGTTGCACCGAGCAACAGTTGCACGAGTAACAGTTGCACCGAGAAACAGTTGCACCGAGCAACAGTTGCACGAGTAACAGTTGCACCGAGCAACAGTTGCACCGAGCAACAGTTGCACCGAGCAACAGTTGCACCGAGCAACAGTTGCACCGAGCAACAGTTGCACCGAGCAACAGTTACACCGAGCAACAGGTGCACCGAGCAACAGTTGCACCGAGCAACAGTTGCACCGAGCAACAGTTGCACCGAGCAACAGTTGCACCGAGCAACAGTTGCATCGAGCAACAGTTTCACCGAGCAACAGTTGCACCGAGCAACAGTTGTATTTAATGTCCGCTGCTTCATCCAATATTGTCACATTCTACATGCCATGGTTGGTCGGGAATTGTCTCCATCCACTCACCACTGTTTTGTTGACCCGTGATACTGCTAGGCAATGATGCTTCGCCTATTGATTGTAACGAACTGAATTTCACAGTGACCAACACGTGACAAGGGCAACACCTCATCAGGCTCAGGTAACGCGATAAAATGAAACTCGTTTCTCTGTGTGTACATGAATCCCTAAAAGATAGCAGTATACCTGTGTTAGGTGGCATACGGTGTCGATGAACAATAGCGAAAATGGATTTTGTTATTGATTACTCACCACAAAGGAACAAACTTTGCGTTTCATCTGTGATTTAACCTAGTATATTCTTCTGCTACTGTTGAATGTCTTTACGCAGCTTATAAATGATTTATGCGGATGGAGATTTTATCAGTTTGAATACAACTGAAAATAATCAAATAATTTTCGTTTGAATTGTTTATAGCTGACGAATTTCTTCAACTACCGTACATGGGTATGATGTACGATCTCATTGCAACGTACATGGTAATGTTGTGCGATCTGTTAATACTGTACATGAGTATGGTGGACGATCTCTTAATACCTAACATGGGTGTGATGTACAGTCTCATAATACCGTACATTGGAATTATGTGCGATCTCCTAATACCGTTTACGGGAATGATGTACAGAACATGAAGATAATGTACAACCTCATAATATCGTCATGAGTATGATGTACAAGATCATAATACCGTACATGGGTATGATGTACGAACTCGTTATACCGTATTGATTGGCATGACGTCGACCTCATAATGCCGTACATGGGTATGATGTGCGATCTCATGAACACGTCAGCAGATGTATTTGGGAAGTTCGTTGTGAAATGTGCAAATACGTCGTTGCTTATTAAAATCTATTGAAGGTGTCCTTCGATTGCTTGCCGCTGCCTAACGATGACCACGTGTACCATTGTGAGCAAAAATAAATCTTATTTTCGAGTCTTGTATGCATTCAGGTATGTATATGCATACAGCTGTCCCCTCCAGCTGTATCCGGACACCGCTTCATGTATATGCATACAGCTGTTTCCTCCAGCTGTTTCCGGACACCGCTACATGTATATGCATACAGCTGTTTCCTCCAGCCGTATCCGGACACCGCTTCATGTATATTCATACAACTGTTTCCTCCTTCTGTATCCGGACACCGCTTCATGTATATTCATACAACTGTTTCCTCCTTCTGTATCCGGACACGGCTTCATGTATATGCATACAGCTGTTTCCTCCAGCCGTATCCGGACACCGCTTCATGTATATTCATACAACTGTTTCCTCCTTCTGTATCCGGACACCGCTTCATGTATATTCATACAACTGTTTCCTCCTTCTGTATCCGGACACGGCTTCATGTATATGCATACAGCTGTTTCCTCCAGCCGTATCCGGACACCGCTTCATGTATATTCATACAACTGTTTCCTCCTTCTGTATCCGGACACCGCTTCATGTATATTCATACAGCTGTTTCCTCCGGTCGTATCCGGACTCCGCTTCATGTATATTCATACAACTGTTTCCTCCTGCTGTATTTGGACACCGCTTCATGTATATTCATACGGCTGTTTCCTCCTGCTGTATCCGGACACGGCTTCATGTATATTCCTACAGCTGTTTCCTCCTGCTGTATCCAGACACGGCTTTATGTATATTCATACAGCTGTTTCCTCCTGCTGTATCCGGACACCGTTTCATGTATATTCATACAGCTGTTTTCTCCTGCTGTATCCGGACACGGCTTTATGTATATTCATACAGCTGTTTCCTCCTGCTGTATCCGGACACGGTTTCATGTATATTCATACAGCTGTTTCCTCCTGCTGTATCCGGACAAGGCTTTATGTATATTCATACAGCTGTTCCCTCCAGCTGTATCCGGACACGGCTTCGTGTATATTCATACAGCTGTTCCCTCCAGCTGTATCCGGACACCGTTTCATGTATATTCATACAGCTGTTTTCTCCTGCTGTATCCGGACACGGCTTTATGTATATTCATACAGCTGTTTCCTCCTGCTGTATCCGGACACGGTTTCATGTATATTCATACAGCTGTTTATTCCTGCTGTATCCGGACACGGCTTTATGTATATTCATACAGCTGTTCCCTCCAGCTGTATCCGGACACGGCTCCGTGTATATTCATACAGCTGTTCCCTCCAGCTGTATCCGGACACGGCTTCATGTATATTCATACAGCTGTTTCCACCTGCTGTATCCGGACACGGTTTCATGTATATTCATACAGCTGTTTCCTCCTGCTGTATCCGGACACGGCTTTATATATATTCATACAGCTGTTCCCTCCAGCTGTATCCGGACACGGCTTCGTGTATATTCATACAGCTGTTCCCTCCAGCTGTATCCGGACACGGCTTCATGTATATTCATACAGCTGTTTCCACCTTCTGTATCCAGAAACAGCTTTATGTATATACTTACAAACAACATACAATCGTATGGCAGAGATAGTGGAGCCAAACGGCTCAATAAGATATGATTCTCACGATGGTGAGTATACTAACAACGAATAAAATATCATACCCACGATTGTGCACATACTCACATGTAATAAGATAAGATGCTCACGATGGTGCATATACTCACATCAAATAAGATATCATACTCACGATGGTGTACATAGTCACAGCTAATATGATATGATGCTCACGATGGTCCATATACACACAACATATAAAATATTATACTCACGATGGTGTACAAACTCACATCTAATATAAGATGTTCACGATGGTGCATATACTCAGAACGAATAATATACTATAGTCATGATGGTGCACATA
Organism: Gammarus roeselii; assembly: GCA_016164225.1. Taxonomy (NCBI): domain Eukaryota; kingdom Metazoa; phylum Arthropoda; class Malacostraca; order Amphipoda; family Gammaridae; genus Gammarus; species Gammarus roeselii. The sequence continues at coordinate 3,324 of SDVV010017869.1, forward strand.
CTCACATCTAATAAGATATTATACTCTCGATGGTGCTCATACTCACAACTAAGAAAGATCACCCATGTATGTCGTGTATCCTTTTTTTAATAGATGCTCTAAGAAACTAATCATATTTATCTTTATTTTATTCATGACTTTACATTTGCCTTGCCCATGTTTTTCCCAGAGCTAAACTCGTGTGCTTTTTTCAGCCTAAGCATCATTGTGTGTATAGGCCATAATCATTTACCTGAGTTGAACATTGTGTGTATAGGCCATAATCATTTACCTGAGTTAAACATTGTGTATAGGCCATAATCATTTACCTGTGTTAAACATTGTGTGTAAAGGCCATAATCATTTACCTGAGTTAAACATTGTGTGTAAAGGCCATAATCATTTACCTGAGTTAAACATTGTGTGTATAGGCCATAATCATTTACCTGAGTTAAACTTTGTGTGTAAAGGCCATAATCATTTACCTGAGTTAAACATTGTGTGTATAGGCCATAATCATTTACCTGAGTTAAACATTGTGTGTAAAGGCCATAATCATTTACCTGAGTTAAACATTGTGTGTATAGGTCATAATAATTTACCCGAGTTAAACATTGTGTGTATAGGCCATAATCATTTACCTGAGGTAAACATTGTGTGTAAAGGCCATAATCATTTACCGGAGTTAAACATTGTGTGTATAGGCCATAATCATTTACCTGAGGTAAACATTGTGTGTAAAGGCCATAATCATTTACCTGAGTTAAACATTGTGTGTATAGGTCATATTCATTTACCTGAGTTGAACATTGTGTATGAAAGCCATAATCATTTACTTGAGTTAAACATTGTGTGTATATGCCATAATAATTTACCTGCTTTGAGCAGATGCATGAAGAGTGTTTGCAACTTCATACACGGACTCAGGAAGACAGTGCTCTCGTTAAACACTTCATACAGCGCTACTCCATGACGAGTAGGAAGACAGTGCTTTCGTTAAGCACTTCATACAGCGCTACTCCATGACGAGTAGGAAGACAGTGCTCTCGTTAAATACTTCATACAGCGCTACTCCATGACGAGTAGGAAGACAGTGCTCTCGTTAAATACTTCATACAGCGCTACTCCATGACGAGTAGGAAGACAGTGCTCTCGTTAAATACTTCATACAGCGCTACTCCATGACGAGTAGGAAGACAGTGCTCTCGTTAAATACTTCATACAGCGCTACTCCATGACGAGTAGGAAGACAGTGCTCTCGTTAAATACTTCATACAGCGCTACTCCATGACGAGTAGGAAGACAGTGCTCTCGTTAAATACTTCATACAGCGCTACTCCATGACGAGTAGGAAGACAGTGCTCTCGTTAAATACTTCATACAGCGCTACTCCATGACGAGTAGGAAGACAGTGCTCTCGTTAAATACTTCATACAGCGCTACTCCATGACGAGTAGGAAGACAGTGCTCTCGTTAAATACTTCATACAGCGCTACTCCATGACGAGTAGGAAGACAGTGCTCTCGTTAAATACTTCATACAGCGCTACTCCATGACGAGTAGGAAGACAGTGCTCTCGTTCCACAAAACTTTAACTGTGTGCAGATCATAAGCACAACGCCGGCTACCCACCCATTTACTAACATTTCTGTCATCGGCTCCAACATACTAACAAACTAACATACTCAAACATATTTATATCTAACAAACTAAGATTTTAACATTTTTGTCTGGGGCTCAGCGAAATCCACTCTTGTGTGTGCATTTTAATTCTGAATGTATGCATTACAAAACAGTACCATCATCAATTCATTGTGTTAATGAAGCTGTTTATAGTTTCGTGTTATTTTTTCCGATCATCACGCTATCAAACTCTAGAACAGTATTGTGTTTACAATAGTGCTGGTTGGTCCATGGCCTAGTCACGAGAGTAGACTAATCTATTAATATTCACCTAAAACGCTTTCAGGGACGGGTGAACTCCTATCTGCTACAGTGAACAAAACAGTTCGTACCTTTACCACAGATGATCTATAGTAACTTTTTCTCCTAGCCTCTTAATATATCCTGTTAATTAACCAACAAGCGATTATGATCATAATCGCAAAGGCTCTAAAGAGGGTCCTTATTATGAGGTGCTTGATCTTCAAAGGCTGAACTATCTCCTGAGGCTTGCACGTGGTAAAGCAAGTTGAGGGAATAGACTTTTTTTGCAAGAAAGGCTTTTGGAAAGGACTAAACACACTGATGGGTTAACTATTGTATCTTGAATCCATATTAAAATACCTAGACTGATTTTCTGGAGATGAACCGGAACAAAGTATTTAAAAAATGTAACTAAATACTCCATATTGCCCAGCACTACGTACAGAGACCTTTGAATTTGAGATGTCAAATTTACAGATAAGATGTGTGATGACCTCGTACAGAGAGTGAAAGACCTCTTGGGTATGACAGTATGCAAGGAGTATGTGTATCAACGTAAAGTTCCTGGAACGACTGGTAGAGAAACCCACCAGGCATAACAACTTCCTGGCTCTGTAGTAGAACCTCTATGCATGGTCGACCACCACACAGTCTGGGGCCAAGGGATTGCTCCTGATCCCGACTACTGATCTACAAGTCTAAATCCGCTTTATTCGGACTGATGGGGCAATTAGACGGGAATAGATCCAGGCCAAAGTTAGGGATCGGCCTAACTGGACTACGACGAGGTAACAGGGCTTGTCCTACGTGATACTATTCACTCTGTCAGCTCCTTGAACACTGGTTAATACTACAAAACTGGTAAACCCGGCAAAAGTGATAACAGGATATGGAAGTTGTGCCCTAGTTTAGTAGTTGTGTTTGGAGTATGACAGACTCTCAAGGACAAGTTCAAGGTAACTTTTCAACCCGCTGTCCTCACAACAGAGGAGCTGGACTAAGCCTCAGCAACTGGGGATGGCCAAATCACCCAGGGAATGGAACCTTCCGACATCAGACAAATTTTGTACTCCCTTCAACTAATGACTAGAACAAGGAATCGCTTCGGCCCCAACACGGTGTGCCGTGGGAGTTTCCTACACTTCCTTGCTGCATACCGGCGAGGTAGGTACTAAATAGATAGTTTTATTAGCGAGAAACTCGCCCATCAGGCGATCATAGGTAATGTTCTAACTCAAGCAGAATAGCTGGGTTCGAGGTGGCACACGAAACTGGAAAAAATGTAGTTCGCTGGTCTTACAGCAGTGGGAGCACAGGAACAACGGAAGAGGTCGGTGATATTCACGATTTTTTGCTATATAACCCTGCTTAAGCTGATCAATATTACACGAGGTTCCATACACAAAAAGCAAGAAATCCTTACCATTGTATCTAATGTTGAATCAATAAAAACTGAGTGAGCGTCTTTGTATTCTCTCCCCTTTTTTTCTTCAGTAGGTATTATCTGAAAGAGTTCACGGCGGTGTGATAAGGAAAAAGAACGAGTCATGGAAAAGAGGCGCAATAATTGATGAAGGCGCTACAAAAAATGGTCTCTCGACTGAAAATGAAAGACGCAGAAATAAATGAAGAGTAAGGGGATAAATTTACCCAAAGGAGTGAAGGCGTGACTGGAAATGAAGGGGTTACAAGGATTGACAAGAAAAGAAGGCGCAACAAAGAATGAAGAGGCGATAGGGAATGAAGGCACAACAAAGAATGAAGGTGCACCAAGAAATGATGGCATGCTATGACAATTCATGTACATGAATGCCTCCCAAAATGCTGTCTGTCTCTGGACAATTGTGTAATCGCCAAACAGACTAAATATTCCTGGCAATTAGCAGAGGTGTCGCGGTAATGCCAGGTTAGATACTTGAAACTCCCTAATGTCATTATTGCAAAGAAGAGCTCAGTGACAAGCTTTGAAAACATGTTCTTCCAATACGATCTGTCGGGCGGTCCACCGGTCAGTCCATCGTGTCCATCTGGCTGCTTATCAGGCCTACTATGTGAACACCAACGCCAGCCTAATTACCTGTCAATACGATCAAAATGATCCTTTAGCAAGACCCGTCAGCCGCTGATACGGACACACGGGATGCGCTTACAAGAGAGGCGGAAATTGCACGGAAACGGTGAGAACATCCGCCAACATATATCGATAAGTATGTAAAATAACCTTGTGGATCTGAATGACGGATATTAGTCAGGGGAAGAACACAAACCGGTAACGTTTTTCTTCATAATGCATGCTCCATTCTACTATCATTATTTTGTTTGTGTCATAATTTGGGAAACAAAAATTAGGTTGAACGTTACATCGATGCAAATGACAGGTACAGACACTAGGCCGAATCCCCCAGAAAGGGAGGTGGCCGACGGCAAGGCACACCTCACACCTTCATACGCTCACACTCACACATCTTTGCCCTTTAACGCTAAAGGTTCCGCCCGGTAACCCCGCAACACACACTCTGTGTCACGAGAGCGGTCCGACGATCCGTTGTCAGCAGCAGGGCCCGCCAGTTTTCAATGGCTTACCCCCGCCGCATCATGATGGCTGCCCCCCCCCCATCCCGACAACGTGATGCCAAGGCTGGGAAGGCACATCAGAGCAGCGTAAATAATCAACCATTCTCCACTGACGCCTGTTCATTGCACGCTCTCTCACGACTTCCACATTCAAGTCTCTCTTTCCTAACTTCTGCTTCACACCATCCATCCACCCAAACTTCGGTTCCTCTTGGCCTGCGACCTCTCGCTTCCTCTTTCATCACATTTTTTACCAATATCCCTCCATCCATCCTCACCATGTGCACGAACCCTCTCTGAACACGTGAATCCAATCTCTCTTCCAACTTTCCTTTCCCCGTTCTGATTTGAACCACGTCGTTAGGGAACCTGTCTCTCAGCGACACTCTAGCGATGCCCCTCAAACATTTCAGCTCGAAAACATTCAACCTTCTTCTCTCCTCTGCTCTCACCCCCCAAGTCTCAGCTCCGTATAGCACAGTTGAGACAACGACACCCTCGCACAGCCCTCTCTTTGCTTCCATCCCCAACGTCCTGCAGCTCATTAGACTCTTCAGTGCACCGAGCACTTTACACCCCTCCTTCACTCGCGACATCACCTCAGTTTCCACCAGTTCAGTCTTCTCCACATGTGAACCCAGATACTTAAAACACTAAACTTCCTCCAACAACTCTCCATTTAAGGGGAGACGATTTCTGTTCGCATCAACAGTCCTCGAGCGTCTCATTACTTTTTTTTACCCACGCTCACTCGAAGCTTCCTCCTCTCACACCCTACCCAACTCAGACACTAGCCTACATAGTTTCTCCTCTGAATCCGCCACCAGCGCCGTATCATCTGTAAAGAGCAACTGCCTCAACTGCCAACTCCGCCCAATCTCTACCCTGACCACTCCATTCATGTAGAGATTGAACAGCCGAGGAGACAACACGCAGCCTTGTTTCAAACCCCCTTTCAGTGTGAACAAATCACTCACCTCGCTTCCCACTCTGACACATGCTCGGCTACCAACATAGAAACTCTGCACCGCTTTCGACAGATTTCCGCCCACTTCATACAAACGCAACACCCTCCACAGCACTTCCCTGTCAATCCTGTCGTATGCCTTTTCCAAATCCATGAAGGCCCAGAACACATCCTTTCCCTCTGCAAGGTACTTCTCACAGACCTGTCTCACTGCAAAGATCTGATCGGTACACCCTCTACCGCTCCTAAAGCCACACTGTTCGTCTCCAATTGGGCGATCCGTACATCCTCTAATCCTTTTGATCAGCACTCTTCCATACAACTTCCCAACCACACATAACAGACTGATTCCTGTTGAGTTGCAGCATTCTTTTTTAAATCGTTTGCCCTTATACAGTGGGACAATGCAGGTGCTGCGCCACACAATCGGTACCATGCCCGTCCCAAAACATATGTTCAGTAGCCTCACCAACCATTGGACAATCATTATTTCATCCTTTTTCAGGAACTCAGTTGCAACACCAACCAGTTGCATCACCTCCACTGCCTCCTGCACCTTTTCCCTAGTAATGTCCGCAACAAGTCTCTCTCCAAATACGGGCATCCGCACACCACCACCCACAGCAACAATGTCAGCCTCACTGCCATCCTTGACATTGAACAATTCATCCAAATACTTGGCCCACCCTTTCCGTACACCACCACTTTCCGTCAATAACTGACCGTTTTCATCTTTCACCGCCTCCTCCTGTCCGGTCTCCCTTTCTCACCCTCTTAACCTCTTTCCAGAACATCTTTTTGTTCTTCTCAAAATTCTGGCACAACCGTCCGCTTCACATAGCATCAGCATCCTTTTTGGCTCTCCTCACCACTCGCTTTACCTTCTTCCTCTTCTCCTTTTATTTGTCGTAGGCCACCACCAACCGCGCTTGCAATCACTATTCAAAAGCTGTTCATTTCTGCGCCACCGCCAGTTTGACCTCCTCGTTCCACCACTCTCAGCCCTTCCGTCCGCACCCACCCACACGGCGCACACCACACACATTTCTTGAACATCTCAACAAGGCATCTCTGAACGTCTCCCACTCTTCCTCCACATATTGCAGGTTCTGCCCTCTCACGCTGTCATATTCCTCCCCCAACGCCCGCTGAAACTCCTCGGCTCTACTTTTCACATTTAGCCCACTCACTCTCACTGCCTCTCCACCTCCTCACACTCTTTTGTTCTCCTTCCACCTATCCTCTACTCTTAATCTTCCTTCCACTAGCAGATGGTCAGACACTCCTCCGCCCTCCCTTCTCGACACCCGCACATCCAACAGCCTCCTCACCACTCTCCTCTAAATCAGCACAAAATCCATCAGCGCTCTCTCCACCACTGCGCCATGAGCCACCCTCACATAAGTGTACGTGTGGATAACTCAGTTCTTGAACAGACTGTTTCCAACGACCAGCTTCTGCTCTATGCTCAAACCTGTAAGGTTTTCTCCCCTGTCGCTCCTATCAGGAATGAATACCTTCCTATCACATTATCCACTACAGCATCTCCAACTCTTGCATTAAGGTCACCCAGTACAACCACGTTGAATTACCTCCCAAAATCTCGATACACTCGCTCAGGTGAGTTCAAAATTTCTCTCTCTTCTCCTCACTCCTCGCGCTACCAGGTCCGTTCGCACTCACAAATCGACTTAATTCAACGCTTAACTTTACTGTCACCCCCATCAATCTTGAGGACTCCTCTTTCCACTCAGTAACGCTACTAGCCAGTCGATTATTCAATAACAACACCACACCTTCTCTTGCCCAACCTTCATCCACACCTGACTCTTCCACTTACCACTCCAAACTCACACTCGCCCCTACCCTTCAACTTGGTCTCACTCAGCACTAACACGTCTAACTTCCTCCTCACAAACAGCTCACCAATCTCTCGCCTCTTTGCCTCATTTGTACTACAACCACGCACATTCAGCGACCTAACAATAGGGTTCGGAGAGGCTTGAGCCTCTCCTCCCCCGCTCGTCTTGCCGTCTTTTAGGGATGATTTTCCAAGAGAGGGGATTATAAGCCCCCTCGCCCCGCCAATTATTGTCGCCTCCTACGGCACTCAGGGGTTGCGGTAGCACTATCCTAAGCTCGGCCTACAGGGCTCCCCTTTTAGTCGCCTCCTACGACACGCAGGGGTTACGATAGCAGTACTCTATCATCCCCGCTACGGGGTGTTAGATGCAAATGTGATACCTCTAAATCGAACCTCATTATAGGCATTATTATTGACCAACGCTATTTATGAATCTTTTGCTCCCTGAAGGCTCTTCATGACGTGCACAAATTGAAGGGAAGGATATTTCAACTAATTATGTAATCACAACACTCTGTTCAGATTCAGTATTCTATGATTTTTATGCTTGCCGATGGCACAGGAAACAGACAAAAGTCTACGGTGTTCTAGCTGAAAATTTCACTATCTCCGGAACTTGTTCGTGCACAGCAGAGATGATGACCTAAATTCGTCTACCACACACACATTCTCCCTTTCATATTAACTTAACTGGCAGTTTGAATAGACATTGAGCACGATTTAAAATAATTGATAACATTCTCATCATTGCATCCGTTAACAGTTGACAGTTCAACAATGCAAGGAGGTAATGAATGACACAAGAATACAATTATCTCCATCCAGCCTCGGGTTTGAACCACGATGAAGCCAAAATTTACATTATTCTATTTGCAAATATAATCGAAGAATTTTAAGGTCAGAAATTACACCTTTTACGTCTGAGATTGAATATTTTGAAACCTGTATTAGAGCACAATTTCCCCCAATTCATCATAAGCATTATAACTTTATTAATTGGCAAGGTACAGTTAAACGAAGTCAAATGATAACAAAAAGCATACATTAAACATTTGTTGAAAATTGTTTCAGCAAATGGACTCTTGATTTAGACATGTTGTCTATTGCACTTAGACTTGTCGATAAAATAGAGTGAATAGATCAGCATTTGCATGATAGGCATTTAAATAACGAACTTAATAGTCCGGCTGTATGCAATGACAGCTGAACGCAGAAGAACGTAAAAATTCAAAATATTTGAACATTATTACAGAATTATAGAACACCGAGATGTCATAGGAAAATGTATATTGTAAGCATACATATACAGATACAGATGGCAGGCTAAATTCCTCACACTCTTCTTATATACTCCCACACACACCAAATAATAGCTCGTTAGCGCTAGAGGATCAAGTCAGGTACCCGCAACACAAAGTTCTTGCCAGGAATGATTTCCGATATCAGTGTCAGCAGCAGGGTCCGACAGCTCGTCATGATTACCGGGTCCTCCACCACTTACTTCCATCCCGTTTCTCAACGAAACGCCACGGTCAAGAAGGCACATCAGGGTCTCGTCAAAAATCAGCTTTTCACAATCGTTTTCCACACCCGCCTATCCATTGCACGCACTTTCACTACCTCCACACTAAAGCCTCTACTTCACGTCATCCATCCACCCACCCAAACTTCGGTCATCGTCTAGGCCTACGCTCACCCACCTCCGGCATCTTGAACATTTTCACAAATCTCCTAACACCCATCCTCACGATGTGTCCAAACCACCACTCATTCAACTTTGTCGCCATCTCCTTCCTAATTCGAACAACGTCGTTATTTATCCTATCCCTTTGTGTCACTCCGAAAAAAATATTTCAATTTTATTTATTTTTAAACAAATTATGCTGAACAGACATTTTGAAGATTCTGAGTGCCTCTGTTACTAAAATTAGCCACTGTACTTCATCGCTGCGAAGTTTTCGTTCCCTGAACAAGTTGAGAACAACAAAGGAAATTAAAATCGTTCCCACTTCATCGTGATAGCTTAATTTTCTCTCAGAAGTCAGGGAGCAGCATCGGCTTGGCGCAACTGATGTATAGGATGCGAACGATGCAAAATGAACAAAATACACCAACACGAGCAGAGAAGGGTTTTGGATTCGTTTGATTTGAGGAACCCCCGGGGGGCTGGACCCATTGTTGCTCACTACAAATGAATCAGTCATGGGATCCCTGTTACCGTATTGTCACAGGATAGGTATCAAATTAAATGAAATGCCATATCTTGACTACGTATCAATGCAAGGAAAATTTGAATTCAATGTAATAGAGCTATTGCTGCCGTCTAGCGCTCGAACCTAAGTCCGACTGACGTATAGCAAAGGCCTGCGCGTCTTGGTGTACCCTATTGTATTTGTGGTGCATTCGATGTTTATGATGCCTTTGATGCATATGACGCGTATGATGAAAATTATGACGCGTATGACGCGTATGATGCTTATGATGAAAATGATGCATACGTACCTATGATGCATATGACAAAAATTATAATGCATATGACGCATTTGATGCATATGATCATACGACGCATATAATGAGAATTATGCATGCGACGCATATGACGCAAATGGCGCATATGATGCGTATGATGCATATGGCACCCGTGCTGAACACGATCCATGAGATGTGCATCATGCTATGTAGTAAATTATACCACATATGACAAAATATTCGTTTTCAATATCTAAAGAACTCCAAGGTAGGCAGTTCTATAAATAAGGAATAATCAAAATATCAATTACCTAGAATTGCTTTAATACGTGGAAAAATTGTTTGCATATTTGTGGTGATGACTAGCATTTCTCTATTCTTTCATCAAAAATAGACCAAGCAACAGTACAATCTTATTGGAATTGAAACTAATTTGATATGGTTAAAGTGATTGTATTCGCATCCTTGGAATAGAAATCCTACGCGTTGCTAAGAAAGTTCATTGGTTGTATCCTTTCGCATTGCTTAAGCAGGGCTTCTGTTGGGGAATATTCAACCAGCTTATTGGAATTAGGAGTAGAAACGCGTATCCTTATCCAGATACAAACAGTATTATATTCCTTGTATTGCTTCCTTTACAATAAACGCAATTAATCCTATGAACATTAGTTTTATGGTAATCAGTATCATGTTCTTTTATATCGAAAACCGTCAACGTTTATAGCAAAATGACGGACAAGACTGTAACTATTCTTAACACTCCATGTAAAATCATCATAGGTTAAT
>SDVV010017870.1:0-13888 GCA_016164225.1 Gammarus roeselii
CTCCAAAAGATGTAACCGGCGCTAGTATTCCAATTTAATATCAACAGGGTTACACTCAGGAAAAAAAAGAGAATAGCATCGTGTCAACAGTGTCCTTCCATCGTAAGGTACTCACTGATTCAACAGATGAATGTTTTTTTATCACCATTTCTCTCCTTTCTTTTTTCTCCCGACAGGGAGGGTAGAAAAGTAAGGATAAAATACCATTACGCCGGCAATGTATCTCCGTAGGAGGATACTCATTGCCTAACAATGGATGATATCTGTCTAATCTACGTCGTACCGTAGGGTTGAGCAGGCTCTCCTCATGGTGCGGTTTCGATTTTCACATATCATGGGTTGGGGGGGTGAGCCGCCGTTGCGGCTCATCGGTAAGCGTCGCTGAGTCGCCGGCAGACTTCACCTGCACAGTTTGTCAAATCTACGTCGTACCTTAGAGTTGAGCAACGCTCTTCTCCTGGTGCGGTTTGATTTTCGCATAACATGCAGTGGGTGCGCCGTCGATGCTGCTTCTCAGCAAGCACCGCTGAGTCACCACAGACTTCCCCCACTCTGATCCGTAATTGTTATCTATCTATACACATTTTCTCCTCTCTTTTCCCTTCCCTCAAGGAGGGTAGGAAAATCAAAGAAAAATACCATTGGGTCGACAAGATCTCTCCATAGGAAAATACCATTGCCTCAACAATAGATGATATCTGTCGAATCTACGTCGTACCGTAGAGTTGAGCAAAGCTCTCGTCCTGGTGCGGGTTCAATTTTCGAATATCATGGAGTGTGGGGGTAAATTGCCGGCAGACTTAACCCTCACTAGTTCGCAATTTTGACTATCTCTCCCCATTTTTCTCCGTTCTTTCCTCTCCCACAGGGAAGGTAGAAAAAAAATGCCATCGTGTCGGCCAGAATCCTCCGTAAGAAGATATCCATTGCCTGCAGCAATGGATGATACCCGTTGAATCTAGATCGTATCACAGAGTTAAGCAGGAGCTCTCCTCTTGGTGCGGGTTTGATTTTCGTATATCATGGGGTGTGGTGGTGAATGCTAGTACCGTACCACTATGTATGAGTACTCTCATAAATAGTACCATCGCCGAATACATTTATCGATTGTACTAAATTGAAATCATTACCGAGTACACGCATACATAGTACCATTACAGAGTACTCTCATACATTTTACCAAATTGAAATCATTACCGAGTACTCTCATTCATTGTACCATTACCGAGTACTCTCATACATTATACTAAATTGAAATCCCTACCGAGTACTCTCATACGTAGTACCATTACCGAGTATTCTCATACATAGTACCATTACCGAGTACTCTCATACATAGTACCATTACCGAGTACTCTCATACATAGGACCATTACCGAGTATTTTCATACATAGTAACATTACCGAGTACTCTCATAAAGAGAATATGCGTTTATCCTTCCAACTGTTTAGCCCATATCATGTTTGTTCGTGTTGCTGTATGCTTTACGTACTTTCTTAACATAGTGTGCTCTATGTTACTTCCTTTGTACTCAACCACTCTTAACGTAGAGGCATCTCAGCCTCTATATTTATGTGTTCACCATAAGGATGGACAACCGGTATCTTCGACCCTCATAGCCTGCTTATATGCCCTCGGCTAAAAAAAATCCTATGGCTATTTTCTTTTTGGTGCGTGGAAGTACTCCCGTCCAGCCTTTCTTAGAGAAGAAAATTTGCGATTTTGTCAAGGTAAATGAGGATACATGGCACACTTTTGTCCAGGACCAAAGAAAACATTTTTATACCATCGAGTACTTTTTTCCGATGAGATTATGTTGTTGTTGCACCTAAGCAAAATACACCAGAGGACATGATCACTGTGTGCTTGACATTTGTAAATAAAAGTCAACATATAGATGCTATGTGATAGCTGTTGCGTACCATGATGAGTGAAGATATAAACTGAGCCCATAACAGCGTCCCCGCACATAAAATAAAGAAGGGTTCCGTAATAGCCATCACCAAATGTCTTGCTGCTCTCCTACCAGAAAATTAATGACCACCAATGCCCGTCACTAACATGTCCCAAACGTGTCTCTAACGCGTCACTAACATGTCCTTAACGTGTCCCCGGTGCGATGCTTGCTGGTGTCCATCTGCAAAGTGTCTTTGGTCCTAAAAGCTCTGGCAGCCCTTGTGTGCTCTGGATGGCCCCTCAGGGACTCAGACCTGGTCTCAGTATACAGTGCCTGAAAGAAGGGGGGGTATGGGGGACACTATTGCAGTTGGTGGTGAGGGGAGGTAGAGCGTTCAGCCAACGCTGCTAGAACGGGTGAGAGGTACTTCCTAATGTATGGATTGATGTGTGAAGTGGCTAAGCCAATGTCGGGCAAAATGGCGGCAAATGGAAGGGCGAAACACGAACCGTTTTCGTTAAATTGTACTCACCGAGTCGACAGAGTGGAGATTTCTTACTGGTGAACAACTGGACCATTACTCAGTCGGGCGTTATTATCGTTCAACCTACTGCTTATAGTCATTTATTGAAATTTATTATCGGTACATTCGAAGACCGAATCGACGTCACGAATATCCGCACAGGCATCTTCTCTCGACGTTAAACTCATCGCATGTTTACGAGTGATATTCTTCGAGATCGACCTTAAGCGATGATAGTCAGTTGCTATTCGATGGCTTAGCCATGATATTCGATGGTTTATCCATGCTATTCGATGGTTTATCCGTGATATTCGATGGCTTATTCATGCTATTCAATGTTTTATCCATGTTACTCGGTGGTTTATTCATGCTATTTGATGGTTTATCCATGTTACTCGATGTTTTATCCATGCTATTCGATGGTTTATCCATGATATTTGAAGGTTTATTCATGCTATTCGATAATTTATCCATGATATTCGATGACTTATTCATGCTATTCAATGTTTTATCCATGTTACTCGATGGTTTATTCATGCTATTCGTTGGTTTATCCATGACATTCTATAGTTTATTCATGATATTCGATGGTTTATCTAAGTTATTCGATGATGTATCCATGCCATTCAATGGTTTATTCATGCAAATCGATGGTGTATCAATGTTATTCGATGGTTTATCCACGCTATTCGATGGTTTATCCACGCTATTTGATGGTTTATTCACGCTATTCGACGAATGCTCATGAAAAGTTTCCTGTGTCGATTCAACATGGAAATCGAATGATATCTGACGGAAAATTCGATCATTGATGACCCAGACGATAAAAGACAATAACTGACGATACGCAGTGGATCGACAGGATAATGTCAGACTTCGAAAGAGATAGTGAAAGATTTCAGAGCTCGCCTGCGAAAATTGACATTAACAGATGTTGGTGTTCATGGATAATAGATTTAAAATTAACGAACTTAGAATAACCCAACCAGACATCAGTCCAACGTCAATCCTTCGACCCTCCAACGTCAATCACCCTCCCCTCCCACGTCAATCCTACCCCAATCCCACGAAGGTTCATCACCTACACGACGCTACACAGGAATATACTCTTGTTTTCTTCCTCTCCCACATGAATCTTTCAAGCAACGTGTCAGCAGCTTTCCAACCCTCCTTCCTGGAGGCTAAAAGGTAAAAATGAAATTTTAGGGTCCTGAAGGGGGAGGAGAGGTGTAAAGGTTAAATATCTTGATGCACTACCGCCATCTAAATGGCATTGGAGATGCTACCGTTGGTCCAAGAAGATGTGCAGTTTTGGGTTGATAAATGCGAATAAGGGATGCCAACACTTCTGCAACAAATTTAAGACGGGTTACTGGTACAAAAAACATTTTGAGGTTGTTGAGATTGTGAAAGGGGGGTTAGTTTTTTATCTATCAAATCTGGTCTAAGTCGCTTGCACATGGATCAGCAGGTTTTCGTGTTCAGTTTACGGTCACTAGCACATGGATCAGTAGGCGTCGTGTTCAGTTTTTGGTCACTAGCACATGGATCAGTAGGCGTCGTGTTCAGTTTTCGGTCACTAGCACACAGATCAGTAGGCGTCGTGTTCAGTTTTGGTCACTAGCACATGGATCAGTAGGCGTCGTGTTCAGTTTTTGGTCACTAGCACATGGATCAGTAGGCATCGTATTCAGTTTTCGGTCACTAGCACATGGATCAGTAGGCGTCGTGTTCAGTTTTCGGTCACTAGCACATGGATCAGTAGGCGTCGTGTTCAGTTTTCGGTCACTAGCACATGGATCAGTGGGCGTCGTGTTCCGTTTTCGGTCACTAGCACATGGATCAGTAGGCGTCGTGTTCAGTTTTCGATCACCAGCATATGGATCAGTAGGCGTCGTGTTCAGTTTTTGGTCACTAGCACATGGATCAGTAGGCGTCGTGTTCAGTTTTCGGTCACTGGCACATGGATCAGTAGGCGTCGTGTTCAGTTTTCGGTCACTAGCACATAGATCAGTAGGCGTCGTGTTCAGTTTTCGGTCACTAGCACATGGATCAGTAGGCGTCGTGTTCAGTTTTCGGTCACTAGCACATGGATCAGTAGGCGTCGTGTTCAGTTTTCGGTCACTAGCACATGGATCAGCAGGCGCCGTGCTCAAAAATCCTTCACTCTGCATCACTCGTGATTCTTAATTGGATACACATGCTGTATACATATATTGCACGACTCAACGGGGAAACTTTGGTGTAACCCTGATCACGTTTCTTCGCCACTGTATTCCCGGCCTGTTTATTGCTCCGTGCATGTGCCCACGGAAGTGTGGGTATTGTGTAAATAGATAAACTCATACCGCTTGAACACACGACCATTTCCTTCAAGGGTTATTGCCATGAAAAGTATTAAATAGAGTAAGCGTGATCGCTAGTTCATTATAACCGGTTTTATTAATTAAAACAGTATTTGACATTTATGGATCGACGTATGGCTCGCAAATGCTAGTAGAAGAGAAAAGGACTGCTCCAGT
This sequence comes from Gammarus roeselii, assembly GCA_016164225.1. Lineage (NCBI taxonomy): Eukaryota > Metazoa > Arthropoda > Malacostraca > Amphipoda > Gammaridae > Gammarus > Gammarus roeselii. Next base: position 4,944 of record SDVV010017870.1, read on the forward strand.
CCTCTTATGGTGTTGCATTTCCCATAACGAAGATAATGTGTCGTAAGGACTACTTTCACTGAAGGTGACAACAACCTTCGTTGGAGCCTTCAGCAGCCAGCAGCCCATGACTGATAGACCCCCCAACAAGGCTGGGCTGGTCGCAGCCCATGACTGATAGACCCTTCAACGAGGCTGGGCTGGTCGTACTAAACATTACAATTTTGATGTATTGGTATAATGAACTTTGAATTTCCCGTCCGTGAACATACATAGACATGCATAGACATAGGCATACATGGATATGCATTGTAGTGTCTCTCTCACTCACATTGACCCACATATACCCCGACAGCCCTGGTACCTAATGTATTAGGTCATATATTGATATATGTTCTCGGAATTTGGAACTTTGACCAACTGTTTTCTCTTAAATACTTCAATGGCTGATCGCAATATTATTTGTCATCAGGATGTTGTGTATATTGACTTTGTGCATTAAACTTACTTTGATAGCTCTTTGGTCGTGACATGTTCCAAAAAGGTTGTGTAGTTACGTTCATCTCTGAAATTAAGATGTACTCTGCTATTCATACACGGTCTTATTTGCTCAGTTACCCGTTGTCTTGGAGTCTATTGGGCTACTTAATCAGATCGCATTGGTCGTGGCATTTTCATTCTATATTTTTTTTAGATTTACGGTGAACTATCTGAATTAATGAGAAAAATTTATCGCTCAGCGTAGATACAGTTTTCTATCTACCCGCAAACGAGCACGACAACTTGAGTAAAGCCGTCGAATTTTGTGTAAAGCCACATCAAAATTGTACGTCCCTCGCCGATAACATCGAATCTCCATCCCCTTCGTGAAAAAATAATCAAACCCCCAAAGGTGAGTCCAGCCGAAATCAATCGGCCTGAGTGTTTTTACACGTGCGTTTGTGTCGCTGGCGATGCCTGCCGAAGTTACGACCTCGTCCAGCCACGAAGTTTTTGTGATGTTTGTGATCACTTTGTGAAAGTGCACAACCCAGACCGCGCATTTATCGACGGTTGGGTTAGGGTTGTGTTGTTTGTATGTACAGGTGTGAAAAAAATATTCTTCCGATCAGGTCAATTGAAACGATGGCATCAGATACTGGCTGGGATGCTGAGAATAGTAAAGGACCTAGTCCTCTCCAACTGCCTACCATAGTGAAGGATTACGAGGGTGAGTCAGTACCCGAATCTGACACTTTGCAGCACAGTATCCCTGGCGTGTTGGGAAACGCATAGAAAACTCTGCATGCATTGCTATTTAGGACTTATTGCACAGTGTCACATCAGGTAATATTGTTAAAACATAGTGCAACGACAGGTACACCGGGGGAACATTTTAACACTGTGTCCCAGCCTACAGTTCTATACGACTCTTCAACAAGATGTCGGCGCTGCTTTAAAGTTTGTTTACTACGCCGCCCATTTAAAGGTCTCCCTAATAAAACAGTCATCTATATAGCTAATATTTACGCAGTGCCGAGACACCGAAGACAATCTGACGCCTAACGCGTCCTGGTTAGTGCTTCCCCTTACTGAAAGATATAGATCACTTTGCAATATTGAGAGTACAAGATTCCCATTGGCTTCGACATCGACAGTAATGCATACCACCAATACAGCCCTTGACAGAACAACATACCAGTAGTGTATACCACCGACGCAGCCCCTGACAGAACAATATGCCTGTAGTGTATACCATAGACACAGCCCCTGACAGAACAACATACCAGTAGTGTATACCACCGACACAGCCCCTGACAGAACAATATGCCTGTAGTGTATACTACCGACACAGCCCCTGACAGAACAACATACCAGCAGTGTATACCATAGACACAGCCCCTGACAGAACAACCTACCTGTAGTGTATACCACCGACACAGCTCTTGACAGAACATCCTACCTGTAGTGTATACCACGACACAGTTCCTGACAGAATAGCATACTAGTAGTGTTTACCACCGACACAGCCCCTGACAGAACAACATACCAGTGGTGTATACCACGATACAGCCCCTGACAGAACAACATACCAGTAGTGTTTACCACCGACACAGCCCTGACAGAACAACATACCAGCAGTGTATACCACCAACACAGTTCTTGACAGAACAACATACCTGTTTTGTATACCACCGACACAGCCTCTGACAGAGCAACATACCCGTAGTGTATACCACCGACACCGCCCTTGACAGAACATCACACCAGCGGTGTATACAACCGACACAGTCTCTGACAGAACAACATACCAGTACTGTATACCACCGACACAACTATTGACAGAGCATCATGCCAGCAGAGTATTTCACCGACACAGCCCCTGGCAACAACATACCTGTAGTGTATACCACCGACACAGCCCTTGACAGAACATCATATCAGTGGTGTATACCACCGACACAGCCCCTGACAGAACATCAAACCAGCAAGGTATACCACCAACACTGCCCCTGACAGAACAACATACCAGTAGTATATACCACCGACACAGCTATTGACAGAACATCATACTATCAGTGTATTCCACCGACACAGCCCCTGACAGAACAACTTACCAGTAGTGTATACCACCGACACAGCCATTGACAGAACACCGACACAGCCTCTGACAGAAAAACATGTTAGTAGTGTATGCCCAAAACACAGCCCCTGACAGAACATCATGCCAGCAGTGTATACTACCGACACAGCCTCTGACAGAACATCACACCAGCAGTGTATACCACCGACACAGCCTCTGACAGAACATCACACCAGTAGTGTATACCACCGATACTGCCCCTGACAGAACATCGCACCAGTAGTGTATACCACCGACCCCGCCACTGACAGAGCATCCTACCAGCAGTGTACACCACTACCACAGCCCCTGCCAGAACATCATGCCAGCAGTGTATACTACCGACACAGCCTCTGACAGAACATCACAAAAGCAGTGTCTACCACAGACGCAGCCTCTGACAGAACATCATGCCAACAGTGTGTACCACCAACACAGCCCTGACAAAACATCATACCAGCAGTGTATACCACCGAGACCGCCCCTGACAGATCATCATACCAGCAGTGTATACCACCGATACCCAGAAAATGCATTTCTGTTCATGAGCGACCACCACCACCAACCACCACCAGCATAACTCTCAACATTGAAACACCATCTTATCGTTTTTACTCTGACGATACTTATGTTTTCTATGTTGTTACCGATCACAATTGTCTTTGCCAATTACCATAAGTGTTTACTAGCGTTTTGTCTATTCCTATGTTTTAAATGTTCCAGTCGTTTTAGTATAATTAAAATACGAACTCAGTTTTTTCGAGGAACGATAGGCAGCTTCTAACTTGACAAAGGTGTACTCGATTTTAATATAATTTATTGAATTATTTCTAACAATTACCGTACCATTTTTGATGATACAATCATTGCCTTATAAGCTAACATTTTGCTTTGTCTTCTATAACAGAAGTATATTCATCCAACTTATGTACTCCAGCATTGTATTATTCTGATTGTCAATCATTTAATCATTTCCTAGCGGTCTTGAAGTGTGTATATTGTATATTCAACTGTTTGGTATGTATTTTTGGTATAATTTTTTTGTATAACTTATGTCGCCTATTCACCGCTTCATTATTAATACAATGGTTTAGACCCATCTTTACAATATGTTAGTGCTTTTCGACTTCCCAACCCTATATTGTATTCATATTTTCTGCATAATTCATGTTGTCCATCCGCATCCTTGTCATCGTACAATAATGTAGTCTACTCATTACAATATGTTAGCACATTTTGATGTCCCAACCCCATGTTCTCGGGACTCTAACCACATGCATGCGTGATTTGCCGCCACATTTACTTGTTATTTTCCATACCCATGTATTTCGTTATATATCAGCCCCCAAGTAATTTTTATTTCTCAACCCCGCGATTCACTCGTTTTCCCAACGCTATGTAGTCGGAATTATTATATCAAAACATACATTTCTGTACGTGCACAGATGATACGATTGTAAATAATATTTCACTCCATGTAATCCGAACCGGCGGCCCGTAGAGATGAGCAGTGATGAATTCAAATTGAACTTTCGAGGAACGATAGGTGGCTCCCAGCTTTGACAGAGGCCAACTCGACGAGAATATAATTTATTGAATCATATCTACCATTTACCGTAACATTTTTGAAGATACAATCATTGTCACATAAACTAATATTGTGCTTAGTCTTTGATAACAGAAGTATAATAATTCGGTTTCTGTACTCCAGTATCGAATTATTCTGATTGTCAATCATTTAATCATTTCCTAGCGGTCATGAAGTGTATATATTTCAGTGCTATGTATATATTTTATAAATAACTTATGTAGTCTATTCCCCACTTCATTATTCATACAATGTTTTATACACATCTTTACAATATGTTAGCGCATTTCGTCATGAAATATGTATATCCAGTGCTATGTGTATATTTTATGTACAATTTATGTCACCTTTTCAATCCTTTAGTATTCATATCTTACCCCATTTTTACAATATGTTAGCGCATCTCGATTTCCCAACCCCATGTTCTCAGTATTTCTTAGCCCCAAGTCTTGGCGGTTTTCCTAATCCTATGTATTTCGTTATTTTCCCAACCCCATGTAATTCGTGATCGCCCCACCCCATGTATTTCGTGCCAGGCATTCCTGATTCTCTCCTCAAATAAGATGTTGGCTGTCGATCATTGACTATAATATTATAATTTATAATCTGTCGCATGAAATCAGAACCAGCGGCAAATTTCAAATTGAATTTTAGTTAACGTTAATTCAAATAGTGTTCACGGCAATAAGTTTTATGTGTACTATTTTAAAAATTGAAAACCCATTGCCAGATCTTTGATTTAAAGGAATCAAAAATAATTTAATAATTATACTAATTGACATCTATATATGTAGGAATGTGTGTGCACATATGAATGTGTATTATACTGATAGTCATCCATACATGTAGTTAGGTGCGTGTGCATATTAATGTGTATTATACTGAGTAGGTATGAGCACATAGGAATGTGTATTATACGAATTTTCATCCATATATGTTGGTAGGTGTGTGCACATATGAATGTGTATTATACTGATTGTCATCCATATTTGTAGGCAGGTGTGTGCACATATGAATGTGTATTACACTGATTGTCATCCATATACGTAGGAAGGTGTGTGGACATTTTAATGTGTATTTGTATGTGTACATGAATGATGGTATATTGTGAATTCCATTCATTTCCATGCAGGCACTTGAGATGAGCTGCGATGTATTCATTTTGGATTCATCAATCCCATGCCCATGTGTTTTTTATAAGATTTTCAATAACGTATATTGTGAATCATGTTTTGAAACATGAAGTAGCTACAAACCGGCCGTCGACAGATGTGCTGTCACAAATTCACTTTATCTCTCGTTTCGTTAATTCAAATAAAGCATATGAAAACTAAGTTTGATGTATTATACCTAAGTATTGAAAACCCATTGCTAGACAATGGAAATAAAGATTCAATAATAATAAAAATACAGCCTCTGACAGAACTACGCAAAAGCAGTGTCTACCCCAGACGCAACCTCTGACAGAACATCATGCCAACAGTATATACCACCGACACAGCCCCTTACAGAACATCCTACCAGCAGTGTATACCACCAATACAGCTTTGACAGAACTTCACACCAGCAGTCTATACCACCGATACGGCCCTGATAGAACATCATACCAGCAGTGTATACCCCTGACACAGCCTCTGACAGAACATCGTACCAGCAGTGTATACCAACCACTGACACAGCCTCTGACAGAACATCATACCAGCAGTGTATACCACCGACACAGTCCCTGACAGAACATCATACCAGCAGTGTATACCAACCACTGACACAGCCTCTGACAGAGCATCATACCAGCAGTGTATACCACCGACAGAGTCCCTGACAGAACATCATACCAGCAGTGTATCCCACCAACACAACCCCTGACAGAACATCATACCAGAAGTATATACCACCGACACAGCCCCTGACAGAACATCATACCAGCAGTGTATTCCACAGACACTGCCCCTGACAGAACATCATACCAGCAGTGTATACCACCGATACAGCCTTGACAGAACATCATACCAGCAGTGTATTCCACAGACACAGCCCCTGACAGAACAACACACCAGCAGTGTATATCACCGATACCGCTCTGGCAGAACATCATACCAGCAGTGTATACCACCGATACAGCCCTGACAGACTTCACACCAGCAGTGTATACCACCGATACAGCCCCTGACAGAACATAATACCAGCAGTGTATACCACCGATACAGCCCCGACCGAACATCATACCAGCAGTGTATACCACCGATACAGCCCTGACAGAGCATCATACCAGCAGTGTATACCACCGATACAGCCCTGACAGAACATCATACCAGCAGTGTATACCACCGACACGGCCTCTGACAGAACATTATACCAGCAGTGTGTACCACCGACACAGCCTCTGACAGATTATTATACCAGCAGTGTATACCACCGACACAACCTCTGACAGAACATTATACCAGCAATGCATACCACCGACACAGCCTCTGACAGTGTGATGCCAGCAGCCCGAGTTGCCGTTGCATGACGCGCTGGCAGTAAAAGACCCGTGTCTGATAGTAGGCCCGTAAAACTGTGAAACCTTCAGCTGCTTCAATCTCCTATGGAAGGCCGCCTCGTCTTAAATGCTGTCTTAAGACAGCCCGACTCCGATGCCGTCCAAGACATTTCCCAAATGACCCGTCTCTTGGTTAGAAGAATCTTACTTTGAAGCCTGGCTTTCAAGGGTACTTCCATATTGTCCTTGCTCTGTAGGTTAGTGCGTACAGGACACTCATACTGTCCTGGCTCTGTAGCTTTGTGCTTGCTGGGGTGCTTCCAGGCTGTTTCTCTACTTGCTCCTCAAGATTTTTTTTACTGGTCCTTCAGAGCTGAAATACGATGAAGGATCAATGCCCATATTTGAAAACATAGCAGTAGACATCTACCCTATGTTGGTAGAGTTAGATCATTGAAAACACAACAGTAGATATCTAAGCTGTGTTGATAAAGTTAGATCATTGCAAATATAACCGTAGACCTCTAAGCTATGTTGATAGAGTTAGATCACTGAATACATAGCAGTAGACATCTAAGCTATGTTGATAGAGTTAGATCACTGAATACATAACAGTAGACATCTAAGCTATGTTGATAGAGTTAGATCACTGAATACATAATAGTAGACATCTAAGCTATGTTGATAGAGTTAGATTATTGCAAACATAACAGTAGACATCTAAGCTATGTTGATAGAGTTAGATCACTGAATATATGATAGTAGACATCTAAGCTATGTTGATAGAGTTAGATCATTGCAAACATAACAGTAGATATCTAAGCTGTGTTGATAGAGTTAGATTATTGCAAACATAACAGTAGACATCTAAGCTATGTTGATAGAGTTAGATCACTGAATATATGATAGTAGACATCTAAGCTATGTTGATAGAGTTAGATCATTGCAAACATAACAGTAGATATCTAAGCTGTGTTGATAGAGTTAGATTATTGCAAACATAACAGTAGACATCTAAGCTATGTTGATAGAGTTAGATCACTGAATATATGATAGTAGACATCTAAGCTATGTTGATAGAGTTAGATCATTGCAAACATAACAGTAGATATCTAAGCTGTGTTGATAGAGTTAGATTATTGCAAACATAACAGTAGACATCTAAGCTATGTTGATAGAGTTAGATCACTGAATATATGATAGTAGACATCTAAGCTATGTTGATAGAGTTAGATCATTGCAAACATAACAGTAGATATCTAAGCTGTGTTGATAGAGTTAGATCATTGCAAACATAACAGTAGAAAGTTAAGCTGTGCAATATGAGGCATTCATTGAGTACTTCAGACTTCATGACTATAAAAATTGAATGAATTGAGTTGAAGCCATGTTGGATGTCGTATAATTTACTGCCAAATTTAAAGTAGATTTGTTAATGTAAAGGAACAACAGTCTGCATCAGCTGTGAGCGGCTTGATGTTGAAGCGACTCTATTTTCTTACACTGAACAGCTGCGATTCAAAGGGGGTTTAACTTACGTCTCCCTATTTGAGATTCCTAACTTCCCTTAGATGTAGTGTCCTCATGCAGATGGATCGTGTGCTCAAACATACAGAGGATTATTAGTCAAAAAGATATATATTTAAAATGAAAATAAACGGCTTTCATAATTTAAACGTACCAAGAGATATCACAACGAGATATAAATTGTTCAGTGCGGTTGTTGGTGTTCAAATAAACCACACGCGGTTATCTTACGTTCGGTAATTCAACCCGTTTGAATCCCTCATGAGCTACAAGTTTTGTGTACAACGGAAAATAGAATTTAACGAATTGAGGCCAAGCATTGGTGTCTGATCCAGGAATGGTTTAGGAATGGACCCAGGAATGGATCCAGGAATGGATTAGTTTGCTGAGTTGGCCATGGAAGAGCTTATAGATGCCTAATGCAGATGGACCACTACTCTGTAAGGCGTCGTACGAATAACAATGATTGAAACTCTAGAGTTGCCTTAAGAAACGTGAAGACTTTTATTAACCATTGTTGGTCACGTATATTCTGTCTCGAATCCATCATCAGGCTTATTAGTGATATACTCCTTCAGATTAGCGCCTGTGTCTCCATGCTGTTAGTCGTGGATCCGTCGCCACCTTCTCGTGAACACAGATGAAGCTGTTAAGGTATATTACGACATAAGCTGCGTTATACTCGTACATGAGCACCACATAGTTATGCGCAATACTCACCTGCGTCCGTGAGTGTCTAACCCTTTCAATGGGGGAGCATATATATA
>SDVV010017872.1:0-13887 GCA_016164225.1 Gammarus roeselii
ATATATTCCGCACTAGTAACATCTAAGAATCTTATGTTTACAGATTATTTACTTTAACCATCATGTTTCATTTCAGCTCACTTACTAATTGCTTGTATAGTTATTTTGTGATGGTAGAATTTATAAACATTATAAACAATTGAGCATGAGGTATATTATTTTCAAAGAACCCTTCCGAGCACTATCAGCAATATGCGCAAAGAAAGATTACTTATCTAACGTTGAATAAATTAGGAGAATATATATTTTACTGGGGACGCATCACGCAGTAAACCCAACTTAGACAAATTTGTATCGCAGAACTTCCCCTCTGAGTGGTCGATGTTGGATATAACTGATCTGAGTGGCCATTCCGGCCGCACGCATTATCTAACTCCACCAATCTGAGCAAACAGGCATCGGGGGCTCGACATGTAGGGCAATATTAGGGCTCAAGTTTCGCAATATAACGAGGGAGTGAGTCCTTGCAAGAGGGAGATAGCCGTACATAGTGTTGTGCGTTGCTGCAGGAGTGAAGTAGTGATTGTGTTCTCGGAAAGACCAACTCTTACACATGACCAATGAACGTGTTTGATTGCTGGAAGAGGTTCCTTTTTTCCTAATTTTTTAACATCATACCATGATCACCAATCGAGCATATATTCATTCCGACTGCAACACTTCTAGTTTCTGTTTCCCAATTGGTTATTTCATGCATTGGCAGCTTTCTCATTAGGAATCTTTTTTTGTATCATTGCTGATGTCGCCGCCGAGGTACTTTTTTACAATAATAATAATGTAATCATTTGGCTACTGACTTCTAGGTTGTATGGTCTGTTAGCTCTGTAGAGACTGTGAATAGCATGCGGGAGTAAAGTTGCTGATCGCTGTGAAGTTTATCCATCTCTTGTCAACTTCAATGGTATCATTAATAGTAGTATAAAGTACTGCAAAACGCGGATGTGAAGGAATTAGATAAGGATAAAAGAGCCAGGCGGGGTAGGACGCGGTGCATGCAACCTTGACTCAACTGGTCCGTACGGGGCATTCGCGCAGAAACGGGGAGCGGGAGCGGAGGGTACCGGAACTGGTTTGGTGCCCCGAGTCACCTAACGGATAGCTTTTACATAAGGTTATTAGCATTTCAATGCTTGTGGGGATATTGCAACTTCGTTGCTTTCATATTGCACGTTCACTGCTGTGTCCTTTGAATGTTTTTGAGGGTATTGACAAACATACATTTATATGATATTTTTTATTGACAATTACATAATAATTTACAAGCTGATTTCCAGACACGTTCGTGATGAATTTTAGCTCCTTGACATCATTTCTTCGACGTTCGCTATTGGAGAACCGCTCGATTATCTTTTTAACTGGCACATTTTGACATAGATAATAGGCATAGTAAATGCAGTAAGCTCCACAGACTAACGATCGATCACTTTGGATTGGTTTCAGTAGTAAAGTTGTATTTTTGCATGGATTTTATAGTACGAGGCTATATTTCCCCCATATATTTTTGAGTTGAACCCAAAGGAATCAAAAGAGTGGTATTTGTTTCGGTTTTTGAATATTAGGATCCAATGTCCCATTTTATTAGGATCGCTTTCGCTCTTAACAATCATATAGTCATTCATTTGATGCATGGGCATTCTGTTTTCCGCAAAACATCCTATATAGGCACGTTTCATAATTGGAACGCACCTGGATATGTAGTAATTTTGATTATTATCCATGATTACTGTAGATAGTTGGGGAATACCCTTCTTGCCGAATTTATTTGGATGACACCGAATGTATAACCTACCTGGAACCAGATCTTATTCGTAGTGGGTGGAATTTCACAGTTCACTGTTATACGAATGTTTGCTCGTTTTTATAGGTTAATGACCGCTTCAGAGTCGGTGAGTCTTGTATCTATAACAAATATACTTCTTCCTGCAGGGAAGTTTTGTCTTGTGATGAGATGAGCGCTGTTACGCCTCCCTAGAGCCGAAAGGGTTTGATGGTATGCTGGGCACACTCTCTGGGAAACGATGATCTAATGTTGGTTACGCAGTTTCCGTTTACATCAACAATAACGTTTGTGATATCATTATGCTGGAAGTAATTTGGATTGCGATCATATGCTGCGTTGTGTGCAGATTGATCAATGAGAAACAGGGCTAATTTATCTGGAACAACCCTGTTGAAATGGGAATCAATGGAGATTGAGTTTTGACCGGTAGGAAACACGATTGTTTTGACAACAGGTCGATCGAGTATGTATTCAATCATGTCATTGTTTTTTGTGAGCGCTTTATTAAGAGCAAGCAAAGCTGTAGGGTATGACACAAAATTTTTACACCATAATTTAAATGAATCAACTAAATAGATGTATTGTTCATTGTCATGTGTTAGAAGAACGCTACTAGGTTTTGCCAGCTCAAAACGTATATTCACGCTGACATTATCCAATATATAACTATTGCTACCGGATACGTCAAAGTTCAGTGGCCCCATCATATGTATACCATGACGTGCACTTTCTTGAATCCATGTCTCATTTTCGTTTTGAGTTGTAAAATTTGCCGCGACGACGGTATCTGGAATGGGTGTTTGCAATGGATGTATAGGCGTTGAGATTATTCAGTAGTCCTGTATAACTGTTTCCTTCACACAGAACACCATTTAGGAATAAAGAGTGACTTTGGAACATACGATGAAAGAATCCGTCAACGAGTGTAACATTTGCAGCGGCGGCCAATGCGCTTCCATCTGCATTTTTAACACGGATTTTCCCTTTTGCAGTTAACGAGCTCAAGTCAACCATTTCATTATCCGATCCTGGAATATGAAATTCCATAAAGGAATCGGCAATTCTACCATCATACAGACTACTGTTTGTACTTAGATAGTTTCTTTCAAATTTCGATTCGATACTTGATTCAATTAAATATTTTTTGTTGATGGAGGGGAACATATCAATCACCCCCATTTCATAGTTTTCCGTAGGAGCTTCTAGCCCTGTCATGTTGAGAGATGATCCACCAAGCATGTTGTCGGTATAGATCCTGCCCCGAAACTAACGGTATTGGTACATGAACACTGGTATTTATTAGTAATCAAACAATGGACGACACGGCTCCATCTTTCTTCCATGATTCATCTTCGATTTACGATTTTTCGTTACTTTTCCTGTGATCTTACCTCCAACCATGGCTTTCTTTATAACATTCTTGAGTTTAGCAGCCCCCTGTTCCTTTGTTGATTGTCGCAGATCTTTCTGCTCCGAGTAATCGTGTGCCATGTTTCAAGCCATCTCGGCAGCTGCAGGCAGTAATGTTCTTCGTAGAAAAGGCAATGTGCATCTTACAAGACTGGCTATGATTGAGAAGAAACCGCTACCTCTCTGGTACGATATCGGACTTGTGAATCTGTCAATATCATGTAAGCTTCCAACACGTATTTTGTCACGTTTCGCGAATGAAACTTCGTATTGTTTGTACGACGGATATGCATATACCACCCTCATGATTGCTTGATAACAAATGACAGTTTTTATATCCAGCGTTATATCTACAGTATAAGGGTCTAGCTTCTTTTAAAATGCAATACGCATAGGGTAGATCCACCATCCTTGAACCGGATATTACCGCCAACAACATCTCGTAGATCGATGGAAATAGAACCAATACGACTACGCTGTATTTTTTTAGATTTTACATAAGCGCGTGTAAATGAATAAGAGTTATTAATAGGAATAACATCAAGAATATTGACTAGCTTGTTGCCCATAAAACTACGTGAAATTATATCGGAGTAAACGTTTATGTACCGTACATTATCGTTCATAAAGGATATTTTTTCGCTTACGCCACCTTCACTGACATGATAAGTACATATCGCTCTACTCATTAAATCAGCCGATCTTTCTCCGACAAAATACCAATTCACCATAGCTTCAGTATATTTGTGTTGCGATATGTTTTGTAGAATAAAGGCATTGAACTTTATGCACCGTGTGGTCTTATCATATGCAAACAATTTTCCTTCATCTCTAACGATTTGTTTGCTTATCAGACTTTTTCTTATATTGATTTCTAGCTCGGAGATGTAATCTTCCAATGTATTGCCTGAGATATTCTCGCTAGGAATAAACAAAGCTTTTTCATGCCCGATTCGTTCATTTTCAGCATTCAAATAGTCTATATAGATTACAATGTTATATTGTCTATTATTTTTTTTTTCTTGAATCAATCATAATAGAATACTTCTACAAGTCATACGCTCCACTCTCCCTGCAGCTGTATACCTGGATAAATACTGTTTGTATTATTTATTTATTATTTGCTTCAACGTTCCACCGGAGTCCCAACGCGAAGTTAATGCAGACTCCCCCGTAGGGCGGTAATACTGTTTGTAAAACTTGATGACGTATTGTTTTGTTACAATTGGCTACTGCCTAGCGATGATACATAGACGAAAAAGTCCTCCGGTTCCTGCATCCTGCACTGGGTCCTACGTCATACTGACAACAAACCGCTTGTAGAAACAATATATACTCATAATACTAGGACAATCAAACAACCTTATATTTATTTGTTTATTTTTATTTATATAGAAGGATTATTTAAATTTTTATGAATATTTACAGGATAAATCCCGTAGACGGGGAGCTGCTTTCATCGCGAGTTTACTCGCCACAGACGGTCTCACCCGGCTTGCGTCTCTTCCATGTTAAATCCATTTCTTCATCGATTTCATTGGCCAAGGCACATGGCTTCCTCTTTTTAGTGACGGACGGTTAACTTTCAATAGATTTCTTGGGAATGTCCGGGTGCCCATAGGCAAGAGTTGTGCATGCGTCGTGATAATACCGCTGATTCTCAAATTTACTGAGGCAGTTTTTGATACTGCGTACAGTTAGAAGTTGGCATGCTCGCGCACGAATGTTGTGTATTGTCTCAAGGTGTGTGAGTGTTTTCTGGTTATTTACATCTCTGTATTGTTCATGTTTGATTTTGGCCTGTGTCTGGTAATTGACACCTTTAGCAGCCGATTTTGTTGCGTCGGACTCAATCAACATGCTGTAACACTTGGGTTGTAAGCAGATAATTTCACTCGGGTAGTCATCAGCTGTTTCGCTTTTCCATAGTCGCAGCTGTCCTTTCTTGGATTCATCGAGCAAGGGATGATTTTTGGGATAGATGGAGAAATCCATGTATTCAGCCAGGGGAGCTTTGCGCATTTCAACTTCAATGTCGGCCACGCCTTTGAACTGGATTATCAACGAGTCAGTGTCTGAGTAGATGAGCGAAACGTTGTCACCGTAGCGTGGTTTCAGTGTGTCATAGAAGAAGCTGTAGACTTTTGCTTTTGCTTCATCAAGCACGAAGAATCCAACTTGGAGTGGATGAACCATTCGGATATTTTTTTGCTTGATGATCATGATGACTGTTTCGGGACCGATGGCGTAACAGTTTTTTAGGAGTGGGTTGGCAGCGTGTTTTCGGAACTCATTGGGGGTGCACACGACCTTTGCCTCTAGATTTCTGTTGAGCGTGTTGAAAAGCAGCTTACCGTATATACTATTGAATGAAAGCTTGTACAGGGTCTTTTCAAAGGAGTTCGTAGACTCCTGACATTTCTGGATATTTTTCATGATGAATGTTTTGAAGACCGGTTCCTGCTTGATGCGAAAATTCGATGAGCCTTGGTGAATTCCAGTCCTTGACTGAGGAGTACTTGGAGAAGTTCCAGGGCCACGAGGTAGTCAGTTTGAGGTAGATGGCTAGCAACAAGCTTACGATTTGCTCCTTTTCTGTTTCTGAGGTGTTCTAAGCCGGCCAAGAGATTTTTTGTGAAGGATGAAACATCGTCCAAGGTAATATCTTTGTGATGTAGCAGGAGTAGCAGCTCATCTGTTTTGATTGCAACTTCATCGCTGACATTGGCATTCACGCAGACAATGTACGTATGCTCGCTAGAACAGTCTGTTTTTACCAAGTCGAATGCTTGAATTTCTTCCGGTGTGAGCTCGAGGATTTCGCCAATGATGAGGGGTTTGCTCAAGCATCCACCATAAAGACTGTAAAAGTCTCACATTGCTGCTGAAGACACGTGTAATGTAGGGTCATAGTCTTTGCATCGGGGATTGTATATCTTGGTAAAACCTTTCGTCAACGTCACGAATCCGCTTCGTGTGTTTTTGAGAATCAAGTGGAGGAGATCGATATCCTTGACCAGCGCCAATTTCATCTTTCCTTCGTAGAGGGCGGCTTGCATTGCAAAGCCAGGGACACTCACAAAATGGACGGGGTCCAGGCTAAAGTCGCGTGTCATGGTCTCCCTAAGCTTTTGGAAGACCTCGGCCAGCAGTAGCGTGTCGATGAGC
This sequence comes from Gammarus roeselii, assembly GCA_016164225.1. Lineage (NCBI taxonomy): Eukaryota > Metazoa > Arthropoda > Malacostraca > Amphipoda > Gammaridae > Gammarus > Gammarus roeselii. The sequence goes on from SDVV010017872.1 coordinate 6,359, forward strand.
AGGTATATGATCATGTAATCCTGCAACGTCTTGCAGTTTGCTGCCTCCCATATTTCGATCACTTCAGCATAATCAGAGTCCGATATTCCTTTGCCTCGAAGTTGACTGTGGAAGGCTTGTTGTGATGGGATGTCAGTTTGGTCCAGCACAGAATCCGATGTGATGGCTTCGTAGCAGAAATGTTCTTTTCGAGTGGCGAAGTCTAAAACCTTGTCACTGTATCCGAGACTTGTGAGATGGGATTTGAGGAGTGACATGTCATGCCCACTATCTTTAAGATTTATGGCAAGACTGTCTAAACTTGAGTTGAGGAATGAGAACGAGTCGATGAACTTGACACCGTTCTTGCTCGTACATATTGATAATATTTCCATCGATCTACGAGATGTTGTTGGCGGTAATATCCCGTTCAAGGATGGTGGATCTAGCCTATGCGTATTGCGTTTTAAAAGAAGCTAGACCCTTATAAATATAACGCTGGATATAAAAAATGTCATTTGGTATCAAGCAATCATGAGGGTGGTATATGCATATCCGTCGTACAAACAATACGAAGTTTCATTCGCGAAACGTGACAAAATACGTGTTGGAAGCTTACATGATATTGACAGATTCACAAGTCCGATATCGTACCAGAGAGGTAACGGTTTCTTCTCAATCATAGCCAGTCTTGTAAGATGCACATTGCCTTTTCTACGAAGAACATAACTGCCTGCAGCTGCCGAGATGGCTTGGAACATGGCACACGATTACTCGGAGCAGAAAGATCTGCGACAATCAACGAAGGAACAGGGGGCTGCTAAACTCAAGAATGTTATAAAGAAAGCCATGGTTGGAGGTAAGATCACAGGAAAAGTAACGAAAAATCGTAAATCGAAGATGAATCATGGAAGAAAGATGGAGCCGTGTCGTCCATTGTTTGATTACTAATAAATACCAGTGTTCATGTACCAATACCGTTAGTTTCGGGGAAGGATCTATACCGACAACATGCTTGGTGGATCATCTCTCAACAAGACTGGGCTAGAAGCCCCTACGAAAACCTATAAAATGGGGGTGACTGAAATGTTCCCCTCCATCAACAAGAAATATTTTATTGAATCATGTATCGAATCGAAATTTGAAAGAAACTATCTATGTACAAACAGTAGTCTGTATGATGGTAGAATTGTCGATTCCTTTATGGAATTTCACATTCCAGGATCGGATAATGAAATGGTTGACTTGAGCTCGTTAACTGCAGAAGTGAAAATCTGTGTTAGAAATGCAGATGGAAGCTCATTGGCCGCCGCTGCAAATGTTACACTCGTTGACGGATTCTGTCATCGTTTGTTCCAAAGTCACTCTTCATTCCTAAATGGTGTTCAGTTTGAAGGAAACATTTATACAGGACTACTGAATAATCTCAACGCCTATACATCCATGAAGCGCTCCGATCTAAATAATAAAGGGTTGAATACTAAGTATAAATCATTGCAAACACCCATTCCAGATACCGTCGTCGCGGCAAATTTTACTACTCAAAACGAAAATGAGACATGGATTCAAGAAAGTGTACGTCATGGGATACATATGATGGGGCCACTGAACTTTGACGTATCCGGTAGCAATAGTTATCTATTGGATGATGTCCTGTTAAATAAACGTTTGGAGCTGGCAAAACCTAGTAGCGTTCTTCCAACACATGAAAATGATCAATACATCAATTTAGTTGATTCATGTAAATTATGGTGTGAAAAAGTTGTGTCATACCCTACAGCTTTGCTTGCTCTTAATAAAGCGCTCACAAAAAAAACAATGGCATGATTGAATACATGTTCGATCGACCTATTGTCGAAACAATTGTGTTTCCTACCGGTGAAAACTCAATCTCCATTGATTCCCCTCTCAACGGGGTTGTTCCACATAAATTAGCTCTGTTTCTCATTTATCAATCTGCACACAACGCAGCATATGATCGCAATCCAAATTACTTTCAGCATAATGATATCACAAACTCTATTGTTCATGTAAACGGAAACTGCGTAACCAACATTAGATCATCGTTTCCCAGAGAGTGTGCCCAAGCATACCATCAAACCCTTTCGGCTATAGGGAGGCGTAACAGCGCTCATCTCATCGCAAGACAAAATTTCCCTGCAGGAAGAAGTATATAGGTTATAGATACAAGACCCACCGACTCTGGAGATGTCATTAACCTAGAAAAACGAGCGAACATACGTAAAACAGTGAACTTTGAAAATCCAAAACGTACGAATGAGATATTGTTCCTGATAGGTTATACACTCGGTGTCATCCAAATTAATTTGGCAAGGAGGCTATTCCCCTCATTGACCACATATCCAAGAGCGTTCCAATTATGAAAAGTGCCTCAATAGGATGTTTTGCGGGAAACAGAATGCCCCTGCATCAAATGAATGGCTATATGATTGTTAACAGCGAAAGCGATCCTAACAAAATGGGATTGTGGATCATAATATTCAAAAACGGAAATAAACACTACTTTTTTGATTATTTTGGGTTCAATCTAAAAATATATGTAGGAAATATAGCATCGTATTATATAATCCATGCAGAAATACAACTTGTACTACAGAAACCAATCCAAAGGGATCTATCGTTGGTCTGTGGAGCTTTCTGCATCAACTTTGCTTATTATCTATGTCAAAATGTACTAGTTAATAAGAAAATCGAGCGGTTTTCCAATAGCAAACGTCAAAGAAATGATATCAAGGTTGAACAATTCATCATGAACGTGTCAGGAAATCAACAATCCTGCAAGAAGAATGTGTATGGAATCTTGACGTTCAATACAGCTTGTAAATTATTATGTAATTGTAAAACAAAAAATATCACATAAATGTATGTTTGTCAATATATCCTAAGGAAACATTCAGAGGACACAGCAGTGAACGTGCAATATGGAAGTAACGAAGTTTCAATATCCTAACCAGCATTGAAATGTTAATAACCTTATGTAAAAGCTATCCGTTAGGTGACTCGGGGCACCAAACCAGTTCCGGTACCCTCCGCTCCCGCCCCCCGTTTCTGTGCGAATGCCCCGTACGGAGCGGTTGAGTCAAGGTTGCATGCACCGCGTCCTACCCCGCCCGGCTCTTTTATCCCTATCTAATTCCTTCACATCCGCGTTTTGCAGTACTCTATACTACTATTAATGGTTACCCCTCGCTGTGTGCAGTGAACTGAAAGTAATGTGTTGCAGTATCGACTGGTAGTTGTTCACATAAGTTTATTAATGGTTACAAACGCTAAAGTTAGTTGATCGGACTGACCCCGGATTTGTTGCAATTAATCCCAATGAATTTATTGCGATACATTAGGATCAGTACGAATCTGCCAATTTTACGACATTTCATCGCACTCAGAACCCAAGGAAGGATGTGCAACGAGCAAACGGTGCATCACATGATTGTAATGGTCTACAACAGAAAAACTACTATTTCTGTACGGTACGTTTTGCATGCGATCCACGTCAAAAATTGACCGTGCAATAGATATATTTATTTTCAAGTTGAAAAATCGCGATGACCTATTTAAAAGCTACAATCAAACTAGATTGGCAGCACAAAATACGTTTGGAATGCCCGACCTTGGGCTATTCAGTGTTGGTCGCCCGATACGGTGATATATCATTTATCTATATCAACACGTTATTGCGAGGGCTATAGAGAGAAATAAATTGAACTTCCCCCTTGTAAAATACTAAGAATCTCATAATGAAAATTGTGCTAGATGTTCGAATTTATAATATGTTCAAGTATAACGAAGCTGAGTGACAGGATCAATAAAAGCGATATTCAAATAAGGAGGGGGATGATGAAGAAGTGCGAGGACAATTTAGATTCACGGTTTCTTATATGGTTCGGACACATGGTGATGATGGATAGTGTGAGATCGTTAAAATGGGTGATGGAGGCAGAGGTCAGTGGACGTAGGCCTGGCGGTAGACCGAAGTTTGGCTGTCTACGGCGCTGCATCTTGTGTCCCACCCGGTCCAGCGTTCGACCTCCTTCTGTCCACCGGGGCTCCGATGAAACAAAACCCATGAGTCTTTTGTGAACGTATCAATGTGGAATCGGGGATCATTTGAAATGCAAGAACGTATATAAATTGTTCCGCGGGTTGATGTTTAGATTTGTGCTGTGGACAAGAGCAGGGAATATCAATAGTTATTGTGATTATCTGATGGACCTCCTAATTCGAAGAGGTCCTGTAATATATTTCCATGTCTAAAAATAGTTCGCATTTTTTTCGAAGTTGAACCTAGTAAGCAGATATCCGTATGTACCCATTTTTTATCCTGGACGTCATTGAAAAAAAGTATTTTCAAATTATTTCCAATTGACATATCTCATAAGGCTGTCTCGAAATACTCATTATTTGTGACTATGAGGAAAGGCTGTTTAATAACGCCGGTCAAAAGCAAACAGATCATGCTTCCCGTGTTAAAACTCCGTACTGATTTTGAAGATAGAACCCGCTAATAGAAACAACAATATTGTGACGTATCCCAACGTATACATACAGCGTTTCCTACGCTCTAAAAATACAACTGTAAACAGTCCGTTCACCGCCCTCGCATTCGACGCTGTCGTTATTTATTCGCGCATCGTAAGGCCCGTCATATTTTAGTGTCGTATCCTCATGGCCGGGGGCGGACAGAGGAACGAATGAATGGGATTCGTAGTATATTGAGAGATGCTTTTCTGGATTCGTCTGACAGTGCAGCAGGGGGGTTAAAACTGTGAATAATAACGATGTTGCGGGATACAAGCTTTGATGGGTGGAGAGTGGGAGACCTTTATATCATGGGCTCAGTTTAGGTTCAGATAACATAATAGGACATTTTCTATAACACGTATTTCATTGGTCATTCGTTTTTTACCTCGACAATTAAACCCTCCATCTCCAGGGATTATTGATATGCAAATTGATGAAATCTCAGAAAATGTCATTTCTTAGTAGCACATATTCTGCAATAAGATAAGAACATCTTGGTTATGTTTTTAATAGGTTTTTATAAATGAGTAATGGTTATCAAGTCCATAGATAGAATAAAAACGTACTTATAATTGGTTATGGGTTTATATTTTATAGAATGAACAGAAGTGATATTAGATGTGTCAATAGATGTCAGTTGTTCAATAGACAACCCCTTGAAAGAATAGTTTCCTGTTGCAGCAATGAGCTAGATAGTCACAAAAATAATATAGATATTTCTTAACTGATTTTACGTTGCACAGTGATCAATGAATGTGAGTAATTATTTCCCGAAAACCACATGCAAATATCAAGACTATCATCTCCATTACCATACGTATAAACACTATAAAAGGGAGATACAACGTCTATTTCAGAGACTACCATGATCCAGATATATATTTTTTTCATGTCGCCGCACGGCGCGTCCAGCGATATATTGCTCACTAGTGCACCATGCTCTGAAGTAGGCCTCGCACAGAGGACTTTTGCTGCTCGATCTTAAGTGGCCCTCGGAGGACATTGATGGTAGTATAGGAAAGACATATTCCTTGATCTGGAACATGACAGGAACGAGAAGTAGACAGAGGAGAGAAAGAACTGGGACTGGAAGCAGAGGAGTGGCAACGTGAGACGGCGAGGGTGACCGCCTCCCATATCCTCAGGTCTAAAATATGAACAAATTAATTGTTGAAATCTCAGAAATCAGATTGAATTTAACATCCATCAGTGATTTGGGGAAAATTCGCTAATCTTCATCCACCGTCTTCATAGTCCGCTGCTCTTAATCCCCTATCCACTTGAAGAGAGAGAGACTTGAATCAAATTGAACTGGAAAATGACTGAGACTGGAAGATGATAGTGGAAGACGACGAGGACACGACCATGTGAATGCACTGCGGGCGTGTTGAAAGAGCAAACTGCTGGCTTGTTGAAGGGACAAACTGTCGGTGGGTGAGTAAACGCTAGGATTGGATGGTTCAGATGAAAATATAATCGAATAAGAAAGATATTGTGCCACTCACCCTCTTTAATGGAGGAGTAGATCTGTTTAAGATGAGTGATGAGGGAGCTGTCCCATAGTACCGATATTGGGAAGAATTGGGAGGAAGATGCGGCATTATGGAGATGGGGATGTGCGACCCTTACAGACTTGAGAGTATGAAGAATCTAGTGAGCTTTTATATTCTTAGGTCATCAAAAAGTACAAAGCGATGATGACAAAATTATTACCTGTTCCGCAAATCTGAAAATATGCACAAATTGGGAAGTCGCACAGTTTGGTTCATAGAGCTCATGCATTTCTTGTCATGATAAATATGGATGGAAACAATCTGCTCAGAGGTAGGTAAAATAATAATAGACACGAATTTATATGTGCTTCAGTCAACTGAATTGATTTATTCCATTACCAAATCAGCCAAATAATTTATTTATTTCATTGTTTTAATGTTCTCTCAGGACAACAAATATTGTTAGAACTATTCCAAAGTGACGACCTTATCCAGACTTACACCAATATCAATGAAATATTTATTTTGATTATTCCATTGCGGCCTCGACAACATTGTCTACTATTTATGCTGCCACAGAACAAAATACATAATGATATAGTACAGAAAATAAGGATAGTAACCCATGGTTTATTATGCGTTGACATCTTTTTGTGTTTTATCTGTCCATGCAATGGTCATCTACCCAATGACCTGTGACATGAACAACAGATGGAACTTATCTAATGAATTTCAAACTGATTTACATAGTAACATTGATCTTCAATCATTCATCATCCAAAATGATACCAAGGGATTAACATTATTTCAGCATATAAGCAGTACTTTGCAACTAGCATCGCCAGTGCGAAGGATGTTCTTCAGTTCTTCTTGCTCGTAAACAAGTAGTCTTCTTTAGTATTTATTTTTTGCCGTGTCGCTCTAAGAGGCAACATAAATTTTGCCACAAATAGGATCATCAATCAGGGGTAAAATATGCATTCGTGGGACCAAATAGCATTTGCCCGAGGAAATTCGGTCAAGCGGAATAGATTAACAACTATTTGATCCAACGTACAACCCCCTCAGTTCACCGGTCCATGGCGCAATTTGGTTCAACGCACAGCCCCCTCAGTCCACCGGTCCATAGCACAATTTGGTCCAACGCACAGCCCCCTCAGTCCACCAGCCCATGGCACAAAATTTGGTCCAACGCACAGCCCCCTCAATCCACCAGTCCACGGCACAATTTGGTCCAACGCACAGCCCCCTCAATCCACCAGTCCATGGCACAATTTGGTCCAACGCACAGCCCCCTCAGTCCACCGGTCCATGGCACAATTTGGTCCAACGCACAACCCCCTCAGTCCACCAGTCCATGGTACAATTTGTTCCAACGCACAACCCCCTCAGTCCACCAGTCCATGGTAAAATTTGTTCCAACGCACAGCCCCCTCAGTCCACCGGTCCATGGCACAATTTGGTCCAACGCACAGCCCCCTCAGTCCACCAGTCCATGGCACAATTTGGTCCAAC
>SDVV010017873.1:0-13887 GCA_016164225.1 Gammarus roeselii
GCTAACCCCCCTGATTTAGAGATCACCAATATGAGTACATACATCCTTTCCAGTTTCCTATTAGACCTCGCCGAGAATCGAACTATGGCCAGCTGGTGGTTCAATCCTCCTTGTATGTATGGTGGTCCTTGTTACCTAATCATGACTACCTGAAGTGTGGCGACGGGCTGGCCTGAGCCTGGCACATCAGGGTGGTGTCGGACAGCTGCTTCACCACGAAGTGCTGGGCGATGTTACGGCTTGAAAACTGAGGGGCAGAACTCCCTACGCTGTCTGCAGAAAGGGTTGGTTGGAATCGGTGACGGGGAAGATTGGATAGGTAGAGCCGGTAAAACACGGAACAACGTGCGATAGCGGGGGGAAAAAAAGAGGGTACTAATCAGTACACGCGGAAGTTATAAATAATCAGTAAGAGAAGCATGAACACTTCAAAGGATGAACGTAGAAATGACTGTTTGGAGAGGAAACTGTGTTAGCTATTGGTTACAGTGCAATTATAGGGGAGGAGATAAACGCACAAGGACTAGCTACGAAGCCAACTAGGTCACTTTGGGCTTCGTAACTAAGCCCACTAGGTCACTTTGGGCTTCGTAACTAAGCCCACTAGGTCACTTTGGGCTTCGTCACTAGTCCTTGTGTGTTTAAGACTGTTGATCCTACTAGCCGCCTCAGCGAGTCCTTTGAAATTCCTTCAAGATTTAATTAGGCCAGATTGGTGCAACGGTGTCCCACGTATACGTGAACAGAGGGACACGCTCTATGAGACATGAGAAGCTGGCTGGGCACCTCTCTCTCTCTCTTTCTTTCTTCCTCTCGCCTGAGCGCGTCTGTGCCCAAACTCGAGACTATAACCCCCAAGTGGAAATACCAAAGTTCATTAACTGTAAATCAACGCATTGACTTCAAAGTCAGGCATGACGGCACGCAATGCCAGGGCTCGCTCGCCATGGGTGCCAGCAACCGCGTGGTGCCAGCACCCGCGTTCTGTGGTCTCCAATAACCGATTGAGTTCAAACTCTTATGCATCAATAAATAGAGAAGGAGGTTGCTGCAGAGACAAAGATTCGAACTCTTGCTGACGACATAAATGGAGGAGGTTGCTGCAGAGAAGGGAGTTAGAATTTTTGCTGACATCATGAAGGGAGAAGGTTGCTGCAGAGATAGGAGTTAGAACTCTTGCTGACGTCATAAATGGAGGAGGTTGCTGCAGAGATAAGGGTTAGAACTCTCGCTGACGTCATAAATTGAGGAGGTTGAGGCTGAGATAAGGGTTAAAACTCTCTTGCTGACGTCATAAATGGAGGACGTTGATGCAGAGATACGGGTTAGAATTCTTGCTGACGTCATAAACAAAGGAGGTTGATGCAGAGGAAAGAGTTAGAACTCTTGCTGACGTCATAAATGGAGGAGGTTACTGCAGATATAAGGGTTAGAACTCTTGCTGACGTCATAAATGGAGGAAGTTGCTGCTTGAGATGAGGGTTAGATCTCTCTTGCTGACGTCATAAATGAAGGAGGTCGCTGCTGAGATAAGGGTTGGAACTCTTGCTGACGTCATAAATGGAGGAGGTTGCTGCGGAGATAAGGGTTAGAACTCTTGCTGACGTCATAAATGGAGGAGTTCGATGCAGAGATAGGAGTTAGAACTCTCTAGCTGACGTCATAAATGGAGGAGGTTGCTGCAGAGATAAGAGTGAGAACTCTTACTGACGTCATAAATGGAGAAGGTTGCTGCAGAGATATGGGTTAGAAATCTTGCTGACGTCATAAATGAAGGAGGTTGATGCAGAGATAAGAGTTAGATCTCTCTTGCTGACGTCGTACGCGAAGTGGGAAAGTCAAGCCCCACTGCGTCTACCTTCTCACACCAAGCCGTAGGCGCGTCTAATCCCCATAGTGGCTCCTCTGAAACTCAGCTCAGTTACCTGAAGTGGGGTGGAGGGCCGGCCTGTGCCTGACACATCAGTGTGGTGGGGAAGTGGGCCGCTGCCACGTAATGGTGGGCGATGTCTCGGCCCGGAAGGCGTGGGCCGGAGGCCCCCACGCTGCCTGTAGTAGTAGCCAAGATACAGGCGGAGTGTTTGTGAAAGGTGCAGAACAATAAACCAAAATGGAACAGGAGTTGGTGTGGTTGAAAAATAATAGTAGAAAATAGTTCAAAACCAAAAATGTTTCAATTGGAATGTTTTTATTTTTTTGTATGTATCAGTTTGAATGGTAATTTCAATGCGTACCACAAGAAGAGTGATCCCAGAGCACTTTCGAAGGTGCGGCTGATCACGCGTAACGGCAAGGCTTCTTGATTTATTTCAATCTCGCTAAAAATTGATGTCAAATTTGGTCCGTGTTATCGTGGCAACGACGTAGCTATAGTACTCCTAGCTTCGGTTCGTGTACTCGTGGCAAAGGCGTAGGAATAGTATTATTTTCTTTGGTTCGTGTTATCATGGCAATGGCGTAGGAATAGTATTATTTTCTTTGGTTCGTGTTATCGTGGCAATGACGTAGGTATAGTATTCTTTCTTTGGTTCGTGTTATCGTGGCAATGACGCAGGTATGGTATTCTTTCTTTGGTTCGTGTTATCGTGGCAATGGCGTAGGTATAGTATTCATTCTTTGGTTCGTGTTATCGTGACAATGCCGCAGGTATAGTATTCTTTCTTTGGTTCGTGTTATCGTGGCAATGGCGTAGGTATAGTATTCTTTCTTTGGTTCGTGTTATCGTGGCAATGACGCAGGTATAGTATTTTTTCTTTGGTTCGTGTTATCGTGGCAATGACGCAGGTATAGTATTCTTTTCTTTGGTTCGTGTTATCGTGGCAATGGCGTAGGTATAGTATTCTTTCTTTGGTTCGTGTTATCGTGGCAATGGCGCAGGTATAGTATTCTTTTCTTTGGTTCGTGTTATCGAGGCAAAGGCGTAGGTATAGTACTCTTTTCTTTGGACTGGTTATCGTGACAATGATGTCGCTGTAGTTCGGAAGGCGTTGGCCTATTTTCTGACTTGGCCGTAGAACGGCTAGCCATGTGTTTTCGATATCCCGTAACAGTAATCCATAACATTGGTTTAATTAATGGTAACCTTGGTGTAACTGTATACTGCAACGCATAGTGTTCGAGTACTTCCCCTAATGAGCCTCTAGCCTTTCTCCTTATCGCAGCGACATTGACGTAGCCATGGTGCCCGTTACTTTGTTATGTAACCATGATACCCGTTACTTTGTTATGTAGTCATGATGCCCGTTACTTTGTTATGTAACCATGATACCCGTTACTTTGTTATGTAGCCATGGTGCCCGTTACTTTGTTATGTAGTCATGATGCCCGTTACTTTGTTATGTAGCCATGATGCCCGTTACTTTGTTATGTGGCCATGATGCCCGTTACTTTGTTATGTAGCCATGATGCCCGTTACTTTGTTATGAAGCCATGATGCCCGTTACTCTGTTATGTAGCCATGATGCCGTTACTTTGTTATGTAGCCATGATGCCCGTTACTTTGTTATGTAGACATGATGCCCGTTACTTTGTTATGTAGCCATGATGCCCGTTACTTTGTTAATGTAGCCATGGTGCCCGTTACTTTGTTATGTAGCCATGATGCCCGTTGCTTTATTATGCAGCCATGATGCCCGTTACTCTGTTAATGTAGCCATGATGCCCGTTACTTTGTTATGTAGCCGTGATGCCCAATACTTTGTTAATGTAGTCATGATGCCCGTTACTTTGTTAATGTAGCCATGATGCCCGTTACTTTGTTATGTATCCATGATGCCCGTTACTTTGTTAATGTAGCAATGATGACCGTTACTTTGGTAATGTAGTCATGATGCCCGTTACTTTGGTAATGTAGCAATGATGACCGTTACTTTGGTAAAGTAGTCATGATGCCCGTTAATTTGTTGACGTATCCATGATGCCCATTAATTTGTTGACGTATCCATGATGCCCGTTAATTTGTTGACGTATCCATGATGCCGTTTACTTTGTTCTAGTGTCGGAGCATCAGTGAGGAGGCAACGACGATTCCAATTCTATCTAACCTTACCTCCTCAATGCAACCTAACATCATTCACCTTGTTTGCAAGTCCATCTTACGCAGCTCTTCTGCAAGAGTTCGATACTTACATCCTAATGGTTGGACGTGTGCTACGCCGTAAATGATGTCAGGATCGATTTACCTGAAGGCAGGATGTAGGTGGGGAGAGCTGGCTTGAGCCAGGGAACAGAATCGGGTCCAGATCGGAACCTGGTCTTGACCAGAGACTAGCCGGATCGATATATTTGAAGGCAGGATGCTTAGTTATCTTAAATGTACGTGAAACGGCAAGTTGAGTACTAATCGGTCCAATTGAAGTCAAGAGTTATCGGTTCTGGTGGGCCTGTACTGCAAAGTCAGACCCTTATCAATCTACCTGAAGGCAGGAGGAGGACTGGCCTGGGCCTGACACAGCAGAGTCAAGTCTTGGTGGCCAGGGAAGTCGAGGCTTTGAGTCCGAACTTGAGAAGACAAGCGGGGAGCGGAGGACCCGAGGGAGCCTGATGGTGATGCGGGGGAAGGAAAAATTGACGTGGAAGTGGAAAGATTTCATGAGTGGGAAAATAAATAAGTGAAATTAAAGATCGAGCACCAAAGAAATGGAAAATAATATAGGATACAAAAAATACCAACTAGGAAATAATTACATGCATGATTGATTAAAGAGTTGTGTTTTGAGGCTAAATCATGCTTGTAAATGATTTGGAAAATTGAAATATGTAGAAAGAAAATACTGGAGATGTGTCTCACCACTACAGGCGGGAACAAAGTACTGGAGATGTGTCTCACCACTAAAGGCTGGAAGAAAGTACTGGAGATGTGTCTCACCACTACAGGCAGGAAGAAAGTACTGGAGATGTGTCTCACCACTACAGGCGGGAAGAAAGTACTGGAGATGTGTCTCACCACTACAGTCGGGAAGAAAGTACTGGAGATGTGTCTTAGCACTAAAGGCTGGAAGAAAGTACTGGAGATGTGTCTCACCACTACAGGCGGGATGGAAGTACTGGAGATGTGTCTCACCACTACAGGCGGGAAGAAAGTACTGGAGATGGTCTTAGCACTAAAGGCGGGAAGAAAGTACTGGAGATGTGTCTCACCACTACAGGCGGGATGAAAGTACTGGAGATGTGTCTCGCCACTACAGGCGGGAAGAAAGTACTGGAGATGTGTCTTAGCACTACAGGCTGGAAGAAAGTACTGGAGATGTGTCTCACCACTACAGGCGGGATGGAACGGTGGGTACAATAACTTGTCGGCAAATGTGCAGTTGAGAACGAGCGTGTGAAGAGCGTAGTAGGTGCAAATAAGGAAGAACGTTATTGCAGCAGCCAATTCAACTCAAGCAGATGACCGGTCTTAATCTTGAATGGTAGCTGGCTGCAAATGCAGCAAACACTATCCAGTTTTGTTGCTATCAAACAATGACCAGCCCGAACACAATCCTGGCCAATGATACTAAATTAACCATCACATTTTTGGATCAAATGGTAAAAAGTGCGCCATTCGTAAGTGTTAATAGGAGGAATGTAGTTATCTGCATACGAGAACATATATTTGATCTTCAGTGTACAGCCTCACGATCAACCCAATCACATATATTGGATCCACAGAGTAGTGTTGCGTGATCCACTCTATCACATGATGAGGCCACCGATAGGCCACCGACAGACCACCCATAGTGTGGGTCTGTGGATGACAGCCGCTTCGACATCGCAGATTTGAACACTCAGCCACCATGCAAGTACCATTGTCTTCGCACATGTGGCCAAGTGTTACGAGGGTGTCGTTCAACAACAAGCGGAGCCTGTGCAGAGGAATGGAGCAAGCAAGAACGCTTCTAAAAGAAATCGCTGGCAAGGGACATAACGAAGTAGCTACCAGCAAGACGAACACCATAGCAGAAACTCCCGGGAGTAGTTATCGCTACTAGGCTATTGCTACAAATTGAGGAGTGTAAGCTCAGGTCGGGAAGGCAGAGTAAATACGTCGAAGAATCTGAATAAAACTGTAAGTAAAAAGATAGCAACAGTCAACGAAAACAATACCAAGGACGCAAAATCCAAGAAGTGCGCGATTACTGCAAAATTGAAATTAATTGGAAGAAGGTTCAAATGGTAGAAGTAGACGGGGTGGTTGGGGGGTTAAGTGCCTCAATTAAAACAAGACGAGCGCCCACCTGAAGTGAGGAGGGGGGCTGGCCTGCGCCTGACACAGTAGCGTCAGGTCCTGACGACTGTGCCGCGTCAAGGACTGAGTGCTGCTATCAGAAGCCATCCTTGGAGCGGATGACCCCAGGGAGCCTGTCAGAGATCAGGTGATGATGAGGAGTGGCTAAGGCGATACATCAATGAAGGAGGGCAAGGCGGGAATGAGCCCAGGGAGCCTGTCAGAGATCAGGTGATGATGAGGAGTGGCTAAGGCGATACATCAATGAAGGAGGGCAAGGCGGGAATGAGCCCAGGGAGCCTGTCAGAGGTCAGGTGATGATGAGGAGTGGCTAAGACGATACATCAATGAAGGAGGGCAAGGCAGGAATGAGCCCACGGAGCCTGTCAGAGGTCAGGTGATGATGAGGAGTGGCTAAGGCGATACATCAATGAAGGAGGACAAGGCGGGGATGAGCCCAGGGAGCCTGTCAGAGGTCAGGTGATGATGAGGAGTGGCTAAGGCGATACATCAATGAAGGAGGGCAGGGCGGGAATGAGCCCAGGGAGCCTGTCAGAGGTCAGGTGATGATGAGGAGTGGCTGGGACGATACATCAATGAAAGAGGGCAAGGCGAGAAGAAGACGTCAATGTAGGAGGCTAAGGTTTGGAAGGTTGAGTAACATCGAAAAAGGAAAGCAGATAAAATTTAGAATAAAAAGCGAAGCCAATTTGATGAACGTTTCAATAATGAATGATGTACCAGAAATTCACGGACGCAAAATTATAAGTAGATACCCCAAGTGAGAGCCCTCCTCAATGCATCATTTGATAAAGTCACTGTAAAAAAATGTTATTGTTGAGTGTGTAAATTTTTTTCAGACGTTCAGTGCTCGAACGACCATTAACATTCATAACTACTGCAGGTGTGGTGGGAAAGGTGAACATCGTGAAACTTAGTGTTGGTCGTAACAAAGGTTAGATGCAAACGGAAGTAGCTACGACATTTAATGTCTAGCATTCCGGTACTTAAGGCACTGTGAAGTAATTCTACTCGCTCAAGATGTGTCAAACCGCCACAAAAGGTAGGATAAAACGGTGGCAGTTTGACTCTTGGGAGAAGGTTTAGTAAAGGGTAAGCCGTTGAGTGCAGTAGGCGCTAAGGGTTCTTAATCCAGCAACAGGAGAAAAGTCGACTAAAGCAACTAACCAGCTTATACAAATCATGAGATGTCTGCAACAGCAATCCCAACCCCTTATCCAATCTCTGTCCGATCATGACCAGCTCGAGACAACAAGACCAACCAGTCACTTGGGATCTTCGCTAGTTGCTGAGAGTTAGCTAACTGTCAGTATCATTAGTAGGACTGAGAGGACTGATTCCTGTAAGCCCCTCACGACACAATCACCCTAATAGGTCCACGTCCCGTGAATGCGGCCATTTGCTGTAAGAGGCCGACCACCACATGACGCAGATTTATCCCCAATAAGTCCACGTCTTATTACCACAGCAACTTTCTTATCAAAGTGAAGGTCTGTAGAATTGTTGTAACATTTTTAAAGAGCTTCAAAGGTGTACGTACCTTATATAGGAGTATTTCGGTGCTCGTAGGGATGTGAATGAATAGCTGTGTTATCATTTTACAGCAGGAAGTGCCTGCAGAGGAAGACGGCTAGCAGAGAGTGCTAGCTAGGGAGGACTACCAAGAAGAGCCAGCTGGAGCTGGCAATCAGGTTACAATAACAGCTAGCAGAGAGTGCTAGCTAGGGAGGTACTACCAAGAAGAGCCAGCTGGAGCTGGCAATCAGGTTACAATAAAGAACAGCTAGCAGAGAGTGCTAGCTAGGGAGGTACTACCAAGAAGAGCCAGCTGGAGCTGGCAATCAGGTTACAATAAAGAACAGCTAGCAGAGAGTGATAGCTAGGGAGGTACTACCAAGAAGAGCCAGCTGGAGCTGGCAATCAGGTTACAATAAAGAACAGCCAGCAGAGAGTGCTAGCTAGGGAGGACTACCGAGAAGAGCCAGCTGGAGCTGGCAAACAGGATACAATAAAGAACGAATAGCTCATGCACGATCCCTGCAGATCAGAAACTCTACAAAACGTCTCAACGCAATGTGAATTTAGATGGAATGTCCAGGTTTCAGATTCCCACTTTTGGAGAGGACGAAAGCCCAGTGCCTACCCGAAGTGGGGAGGGGGACTGGACTGCGCTTGACACAGGAGCGTGAGGTCCTGCTGACCCTGACGCTTCAGGAACTGAGTGCTGACGTCGGACGCCATCCTTGGGGCGGAGGAGCCCAGGGAGCCTGTAAAGGCGGGGGTATTTCATCGGGGTGAAGTAAGGCGGACAGAAATTGGGAAAAATCACATGAATACTAGAAAAGAACTGACTACATAATCGACAAAAAAAGATACGACCGGAAAGGTTGAGCAGAAACGAGGAAAATCTGGATAAAACTAACGATAAAAAGATACCCAAAGCCAACAAAAAAATTACAAGGGCGCGAAATCAGAGACATGTGAAAGAATGGAGCACTGAGTCAATAGAGAACTGTAGGAAGAACTGCTGTAGGTAACGATATGGTCGGCAAAGTATATTTGATGCGTCAAGGAATCCGAAAAAATAAATCAAGATAACAAGCGAACCAGAGTCAACTGACACCGCCTCGTATTGTCAATAGGCTGTAGATCAAATACAGTGAGGACGTAAAAATAGGCAGTAGTCCAAGAGAGGGCCAACCCCGTCTTATAACGAGGATCACGGCATGATGTTTCCTTAAGGTGGTAACATTTTACTAAGGTGTTAATGCTTGCCCATTCAAATGTTCATCGGGTAAGGCGATTCAAGAAGGAGTAGTGGTTGTAAATGAACGGTTCCTAACCAGGAACCAAAGAACGACGGAATAAAGATATTTGGTACGCACACAGCAAGATTTTCCAAAGCAGACGTTGCAAATTTCAGCGAGAATGCCATTTTAGTTTGAGAACCTATAAAATATACCAACTATTATCATGATCAGGACAAATTATGTAGTGGCGATACTGTTTAATGCCCTGATTATCCCTGCAGCATTAACGCAGACCATTAAAGTGTCAGCTCAGAGTGATGATGGGTGGCCTCTTATGAATGCAGCGTTGTTGAGGTACGAGTGTGTTTCGTAAAGGAAATTAGTAGCTTTTCAATGTTAACAGTGTCCGGTCAAATGCGGGAGGTAATTGGTCATTATCTGTCGGTGAATAAATGCATTGTGCCGACCTGTTGTTACTTTCATTAGGGTGAATCCACTGTGCCTGCAAGCAGCCGAAACCCTCGGATGTACTCGGGCGGCTAAGACATTAACCTTTAGTTGTAACTACTTCGGTTAAGATGGAAAGGCAAAAGTCGTCAAACAGACTGTTGATTGGACTATTATATTTGATGGTCACAAAGGTGAGATGCAACCTGATGATGTCGTTATCACTTACTCATGCTTCGGCATTGCAAATATCGAGTTCTGTTACTGTGAAGATGTGTCGGGCAGACACGAAAGGGAAACTGGAACGGTAGGTGGTTTGATTCTTTCGTTAGAATGGGTTCTAACAAAAAATTGGATTGCTACTAGACGCAGCAGACGCACGAAGTTCTCACTGCAGCAGCAACGGCAGCATCAGCAGCAACAGTGTCAGCTGGAAATTGACCTCGTCAACAATTGCGATCCCGGCCACTTGTCAGATGAGATATTCGTCCGTTGTCATATCGTTAGGAAACCTGGGACGATCTCGAAACAACTACACTGAACGATTAACCTGATTACCTCTTCGCAAGCTGTCAAGAGTTATAACACCTCCGTGTTATAGGTTGAAGAGAGCGCTGGGAAATGCTTAGGAGAAAGTGAAAGACCTTGTTCCCCCGTTAACAACATGCAGATGACGCAGGTCTTTACCTGGCCGAGCCGGCCTTGTGATCAAGTCAACGTTCTTGTCGACTGAGGGTGTGTCATTCGACAACTTCTTTAGGTTTTAGTCAAATAAATTGTTAGGATGCCACTCGTGAGCAAAAATTGCAAGTAGAAAGAAAGAGGCTACACGTAGCGTTGGCTTCAAACGCCAGTAGCAGCTGACAACCTCGTGTCAATACAGAACAAGTGGCGCTTGTTCGATTGCAGCGGATGGTCTAGTTTAAAAAAAAAGCCTACACGCATTGCTTGGTTGGTTGGTTTGAGATACCTCATTTCGGAAAAAAATAATTCACCTGAAGTGGGGAGGGGGGCTGGCTTGCGCCTGACACAGCAGCGTCAGGTCCTGGCGACCCTGACGCGTTAGGGACTGAGTGCTGACGTCTGTGGCCATCCTAGGGGCGGAGGAGCCCAGGGAGCCTGTCAAGGGTTGAGGGTTAAGTGGAAGAGAGGGAGAGGGTATCTTAACCTTGGAGTGGCGAACAAACGTCCATCCATTTTATTATTAGAGAAAGATGACGAGAGGAATAGCATTGGACGTAGCAGGAGAGGCAAGTAAAGAAGACAGGACGAAAAGGTCACTAAGAAACAAAACAAATGTTATGAAGCAGATAGCTTAGTAATAAACATTAAAAATTCGAAATGAAAATAATCCATGGCATGCGAGAGTGTCCAGAGGAGGTAGGATACAGGCTGATGCAGAGCATTGCAGGAGGCTCACAACATTCAGCAGACTTCCCACCATCGACGCACACACAGATTGTAATAGGCCAGTTTATTACGAGGATTGTGCGAAAGTATCTAAGAAAAACTCTCGGATCGCATCCATGTACGGTGTTGTTGTAGAGAGAAGCGGTTATGCAATATCTCTAATTGTGGACGACTTCATACGCATAGATACTCAAATATTTAGTAAATGATTTGGAAGTTGTGAAAATCAATCAACAGAAGAACTGGAGCGGACAGCCAACACAGGAACTAGGTAAAGAAGCATCTCCATGTGTTAGACCGCAAGTAGCAGTATCCGCGGACATTGCACCTCCATAATAGTCCTGCCCACCTTCTCTCTGCTTGAAACAGGTAGTACTTGCATTGCGCAGCCCCGAGTCACCTCATCTGTTGATTATTATTGCTTCAGGACAGCAGGAGCCTCATACCAATCCTAGAATCCAGTGGCGCTAGTTATGGCCTCTGATGGCCTCTGATTGGATAACAGTGACGATTGTGAGATCACCAACTGAAAGAGTCCAGGACAATGTCATGATCTGACGGTAGATGGCTTGTGAGATCACCAACTGAAAGAGTCCAGGACAATGTCATGATCTGACGGTAGATGGCTTGTGAGATCACCAACTGAAAGAGTCCAGGACAATGTCATGATCTGACGGTAGATGGCTTGTGAGATCACCAACTGAAAGAGTCCAGGACAATGTCATGATCTGACGGTAGATGGCTTGTGAGATCACCAACTGAAAGAGTCCAGGACAATGTCATGATCTGACGGTAGATGGCTTGTGAGATCACCAACTGAAAGAGTCCAGGACAATGTCATGATCTGACGGTAGATGGCTTGTGAGATCACCAACTGAAAGAGTCCAGGACAATGTCATGATCTGACGGTAGATGGCTTGTGAGATCACCAACTGAAAGAGTCCAGGACAATGTCATGATCTGACGGTAGATGGCTTGTGAGATCACCAACTGAAAGAGTCCAGGACAATGTCATGATCTGACGGTAGATGGCTTGTGAGATCACCAACTGAAAGAGTCCAGGACAATGTCATGATCTGACGGTAGATGGCTTGTGAGATCACCAACTGAAAGAGTCCAGGACAATGTCATGATCTGACGGTAGATGGCTACCAGATGTTTGAGATGGCCGAGTGGATAGTGGGCTCAGCAGCAGTGCACGGTTTGGTGCTCCAGATTGAATGTTCGAACCTTGGCAAATGCACCACGGCCTTGTGGACGGGAATACTAGGCACCCTTCTCCCCTCCACTCTGCTCTGTAACCAGTTACACCACGTATTTCTTCATCTTGGGAGAAAGTGACTGGAAGTTTGTTATGTGTAACTACCTGAAGACTGGAGGGGGGCTGGCCTGGGCCTGGCAGAGAATCGTGAGGTCTTGGGCCCCGACCTTTTCCAGGTACTGGGTCCTGACCTCTGAGGACATCCTGGGCGCACTCGAGCCCAGAGAGCCTGCAGGCCAAGGTTAGACCGTGTTAGGGTGACGCGGGGTTACAATGAGGCATGGTTAGGGAGACTCACGGTTAGGGAGACGAGCAGATTATAATAACGTTGATTTAGGGTGGTGCTGATAGAGGATAGGGCTGGTTTAGGGTGACGCTGGTTAGTCTGAATGAAGACTAGTGAAGATTAGTGCCAGAATGATTGTGTTGGTTAGAAGAATAGCTCGTTCCAAAGGGAAGGTAGGAATGGTGTTTTGGCAATGTTGCTCCAAAGCTGTGATTTGCAGGATTTATTTTGTTCCATCAACTTGCATGTAATAAAAATGTACAATTGTAGTGACAGGAAATGATGAAAATTATCAAAAGCAGACATAGTTGCGCCACAACATCGTTTTAGTTGCAAAAAATTGAGTTTATATAGAATTGTAGTAAGTCATGAACGAGCTTAAGAGTGCCTTTCAGTAACATTTCAAAATAAAATCTTCAGTATAACTAACCCAGCCTAGATGTGGTGCCCATCATTCATGGGCTGCCGGCCGCTGAAGGCGCCAACAGATGATGTTTCCACCCTTTAAACTTACTAGGGAAGTGAGTTTAACTCCCAATGTTTTGTCGATGCAGTTTTTAAAGGTATTGATGTTATTTCTATTAAACATTTATATTTCTTTGCTTATAATCTCTATCGAAGATAGCCTCGGGGCTAGCTCTAGTAAAACCAAGTCAGTCTATTTATGTTTACAATCGCTGACCTGGTGGTAGTCTTCCTTCCAGTGAAATCGGTGCAAGTTCGCCGAGCCGTATAGCGGGCTTGTCTTATCCAGCATTTTCATAATCCTTTCCTTAGCTCGGTGCTAAACACGTTCCCCTTTTGTTCATATCGCCCCAAGGTGTGTGATCAAAAGTCTAAAATTGTACTGCCAATTCCATGTGGGGCCTGACGAGTGAAGTGTGTAACGGAAGCACGATGTCGCTGGACTGGTAGTGGAAATTTCAGGATACATAACCAATGGCTCCTATGTCTTTCTTTAAGGCTAAGTAACTCCTTGCAGTTACAGCATTCATTGATGATACTCAAGACAAGTTTGAATTCATAAACAACTTTCCCAAGGAGCGTTGGATTGTTCACGCATAGCTAGCGCCACCCAACCAATATCCCACCAATGGTCGTAGTAATATGATGGTTTGCACACAAGCCTAATGAGGCGCAGCTGTACGAGTTTTAAAACTCTTGCGTCAACAAATTGTACCGTGATGGCAGGCATTGCAATCAGGGACGAAGGGGTGGTCGAGATCTGCTCCATGTGATGGCAGGCATTGCAATCAGGGACGAAGGGGTGGGCGAGATCTGCTCCATGTGATGGCAGGCATTGCAATCAGGGACGAAGGGGTGGTCGAGATCTGCTCCATGTGATAGCAGGCATTGCAGTCAGGGACGAAGGGGTGGTCGAGATCTGCTCCATGTGATGGCAGGCATTGCAATCAGGGACGAAGGGGTGGTCGAGATCTGCTCCATGTGATGGCAGGCATTGCAATCAGGGACGAAGGGGTGGTCGAGATCTGCTCCATGTGAT
>SDVV010017874.1:0-13887 GCA_016164225.1 Gammarus roeselii
AAATCAGATACACTAACGCTTCGATCAGCATTATTCAGAAGAGTTTAGATGTACAGAAAGCATGCACAGGCAGAGGGGAGCTAAAATTATTATTGAGAAGTTATTATAACTCGGAGGGTTTACAGTGGAGTAAAAAATAAATTGTCAAACGTTTCGGGTACGACAACCCATCATCAGTGACAAAGGGACCAAAGGAATTGGTATTCTGGGATTATATTTAAAAAAGGGGGCCAAATTGCCGATAGGTGGACCATCCATGAGGTAGTCGGCGAGTCAAACCGTGCAGAACAGAAAAACTGCTGAACCAGTCCCGCCGGTGGCAAGCATTAGTTACGGAGTGAGATGTGCGATGTGTTTGGTCCGCCATTAGTAGGGTCCGGTACGAGCGCTCTCCGTTCTAATAGGCCACTGGGCACAGAGAATAACTTAGTAAGAGCTTCTTGAATGTTCAGCGACGGTTTTGATTGGGGCATATGTAAAGATTCTTTAATTTTAAAATGTTCGCTCTTGAATGGATGATTATGGTCCTCGGCGTGCTCACGAAGAATGGAGTGTGTGAATATGGTGAGTGTTTTTCCTGACCTACTAGAGACTCCCAGGTGCTAGTCCACTCTCTGGTGGTGCTGCCGACGTATGACGCTCTACAGCAATCACATGAAAATTAGTATTTAACGTCGAAGCGCACGTCAGAAGAGACGGTATCTTTAAAGCGGAAGAGCAAACCAATGGTGAAGGAGTTTCCCAAGGCCAGATTAAATTTTACCTGTGGATAGTAGTCCGAAAGAATGTTTACTAATGTAGCATACATTGATTCCAAAACTGAGCCATAATAGGGTATGGAAAAATATACTGTTTTACTATTTGCTGTTAGCACTTGGGCAGGTTTCATGTAAACCTTATTTCGAAAAATTCTGCAGTGCTTCTCAAATAAAGCTATTGGGTAGCCATTGTTGGTAAAGAATTTACTAAGAAAATCCAGCTCTAGGTGAAAGGCTGAAACTCAGGAGGAAAGATTATATGCCCGGTGGATAGGGGTTTTGATGTTATTGATTTTGTATTTTAAGGAGGTATGTGAAAAAAAATCATACCTAACCCAGAAAATTTGGATTTTCTAAAAATACTGGTGTGCAAGTTATTGTTGCAATCTCTACGAATACCTTTGTCATCTTCAACCAACAATCTTACACTACTAAATTTCTGGACTTTTTGAACTCCCAGCACGCCAATAATGAATTCACCTTCGAAACGGAACATAACAATGCCCTCCCTTTCCTTGACATCTAAATTTATAGAGATCGCAACAATAACTTACACATCATACAACGTTAAACCTATAAAGCAAAGCAATCTAAAGAAAGTAATACTACGAAGTTATACTAGTCAGCGCCGGCTCATGATCAAACTATCAAAATAGAAGGAATGTGTACAACAACAAGAACTGCAATCACGGCATGCCAGAGAAGAAATATTGGTTAGTTATGCAATTAAACACGACCTGACACGAACGGTAGCGGCAGAATGAACGCTTCTGATTTTTTTTTAAAGTTGGGCAGTTGTTCAATTGATATTAATATCTTGGAATAACGCATACACTCTGTCGAAGTCACTGTAGCTCATTATTTGAAAATTTAACTAAGTCGTATTTCATAGCGTTGAAAAACAATTTGCATTTCATGCGTTTCAGATAAAATCTCTTGAAGGATTCCCTCCCGGCAAACATTACAGCAAATTTCAAACAATGACAATGGAAAAAGATGAATGTTCTGCCAACGAATTAATTTATGATTCGAAGAAATTTAAGCCCTCTTCTCATATATTCCGATGAAAGAGATGTTACCATTGCTCCTGGATCCTTTATTCCAGTTGTCTCGTGGAGCCTGTTGCCTCACTATCGCGCGGCTTAGTGGCTGTCCCATTTTCAACCCCGATGTCACTTCTGATGCCCTTGCCCTCATATTCCACTTGCTGTCGTAGTTGCTGTGACGGTCCAAATCCCTCGCATCAAATCGTGTTGTTCCTCTTGACATACCGGTTCTGGGCCATCTTGACGATGCTGGGGTAGTCCCTGCTTTTGTCTTCTTCGTCATTCAGTCCGTTGAATTGGTTCTTGGTAGCACTTGCTGTCAACCTTTTTTGGGGTCCGGCTGAGAGCCGTATTGGCGATTCCGAGATGTAATTCTGTAGACTACATTCCTCACTGTGATTGATCCTTTTGCGCCTATTCGTGTAGGCATTTGATTTGCGTATCTTAGCTCAGTGACCTATTTTTCTGCAATATTACTTTCAGTTAAGATTACTCTTTCGCAAGGTATTTCCATTTATACGAGCCCCTGATGCAAACGTTATTCTCGTGAAGTTGCGTTGTCCTGTTTTTTTTCCTGTTGACTTTCTGTGGCCTTTTGCGTTAAGATTTGGCTTGTTGACTGTTCGTATTTGGTCAAATATACCCTTCCACCAGCATGTTCTGGGATGTCTTGCACGTCCGCCGATATTGGTTCACGTTGCTCCGCCCGAAATAACATGTCTTCGAACGTCTTTCTCTCGCATTCTGTGATTAACGCTGTTATCAGCTTAGCGGACCGAAGGCTCTGCGAGGATCTGGTCCAACTGCAGCCTACTTCTGCACCAGTCATCGTACTGGCATTTGTTTCTCCGATCGTTGAGTGGTCGTGAATCACTTCCTAGCAACTAGCCATCTTCCTGCTTCCTCCTCATGAATGAAACAAGCGCACCGATAGCTGACTTGGGCATGAAAATTTCGCCTTTAAGATCGTGGCTAGCTCGGTGCACGTTGGCGTTTCGAGGTTCTTCGGCTGTGGCTTCTAATGAAACTGTGTTGTTACACTATAAGGTAACCATATCCCCAATAATGACCCCTTTTCTTGTTCATCTTATTTCGCTCCTCCATGGCTCAGTAGTTTTGAAACGCGAATAGGGACAAGAAGTCTTCAATGGCTTTCGAAGAGAAGTGTTACATCTGTAGAGTTTGATTGTTGTCTTTTAACGCCTTAATTTCAACACTTCCTTTTTTAATATCACACTTTGCCTTCCAAATTGAATACATAACCACGTTGCCAATATTATTTCAGAGAGTTAAACTGAACAGGTCGGCAGTTTCTATCAGCATCCCAAAGATCAGTAAATTGCTGGTACATCGTTATATGCAATCTTTGCATTGATTAACGGTTACCTCCGAGTGTTTAAGGGTTTTGATAAACAAATACTGGGTATAATATAGCACGTGTTTCAGTCTCAAGTAATCCTAACACGTTGACCGATGCACGTGTGCATCATTTTTTTTTCTTCACTATTGTATTGCGTGACTTCATAAGCAGGCATACCAATATATGAATATGTGCAGACTCAATATAACCAGCAGTCACCCATTCAATATCTTTTCGCAATACCGACATTTCTCCCCCTTTCTTCGCTCGTGAATGTTCGAACAACTCCAGTATTGATAACTTCACGGCAATTGACCCACAGCGGATCTACCTGAACATGCACGGGTAACTCTAAAGGTAAGGACGCTGGCCTCTACTTTGCCCGGCTTAGTCGTTGATTAGTAATGAGGCGTATTGCCGGACAATGAAATGCCTTAGTGCCTGACAGGGGCTCGTCATGCCAGAGTAGGGGCTGGTACTTAGGGAACAGAAGAGGCTTTAGGCAGATGAGGATATATATGTGATTATAGCATACAATATCTTAACGGCTGTAGGCACTTGACGTAACAAGTGCTGTGGCTGCTTGACGTTAGTATTGCTCAGCGCTGTTGTCGTTTGACTTTACTAGCAATCAGAGCGGTGATGCTTGACGTTACAAGTGCTGTGGCTGCTTGACGTTACAAGTGCTGTGGCTGCTCGACGTTACAAGTGCTGTGGCTGCTTGACGTTGCAATTGCTCAGCGCTGTTGTCGTTTGACTTTACTAGCAATCAGAGCGGTGATGCTTGACGTTACAAGTGCTCTGTGATGTGATTGACGTTACAAGGGCTCAGAGCTGAAACCGCTTGACATTTTAAGTGCTCAGAGAAGTGGCCGTTTGACGTTACAAGGGCTCAGGGCTGTCATCGCTTGGCCTTACAAATGATGAGTACTGTAACCGCTTGACGTTGCAAGGGCTATGGAATGTGACCGCTTGACGTTACAAGTGCTCAATGCTGTGGCCGCTTGACGTTACAAGCTCTCAGATCAGTGATCGCACGACGTCACAAGTGCTCAGTGCTGTAACCGCTTGACGTCACAAGTGCTCAGTGTTGTTACCGTTTGACGTCACAAGTGCTCAGTGCTGTAACCGCTTGACGTCACAAGTGCTCAGTGCAGTAACCACTTGACGTCACAAGTGCTCAGTGCTGTAACTGCTTGACGTCACAAGTGCTCAGTGCTGTAACCGCTTGACGTCACAAGTGCTCAGTGCTGTAAACGTTTGACGTCACAAGTGCTCAGTGCTGAAACCGATTGACGTCACAAGTGCTCAGTGCAGTAACCGCTTGACGTCACAAGTGCTCACTGCTGTAACTGCTTGACGTCACAAGTGCTCAGTGCTGTAACCGCTTGACGTCACAAGTGCTCAGTGCTGTAACCGGTTGACGTCACAAGTGTTCAGTGCTGTGGCCGCTTGACGTTACAAGCTCTCAGATCAGTGATCGCACGACGTCACAAGTGCTCAGTGCTGTAACCGGTTGACGTCTCAAGTGTTCAGTGCTGAAACCGATTGACGCCCTAAGTGCTCAGTACTGTGGCCGCTTGACTATATTGGTGAAACAGATTAAAGCTGTTAAAACCTCTCCCTTGAAGAAGCTGTGTTCTTATTAAACAAACTCGGCAATCTTTGATAACAGCTTCATCTGAGTGAAACCCGGACTTTCGAATGTAGGAAGTCCATATTGAAATGTGCAAATACCTTGGTAAATCGCAGATAACCTACCGGCACAGTCTTTTTTTTAGTCCCATCTTGGTAAATCAAGCGCGTGACGACAATCCTAAAACTCACGTCTTTTCGACCATCGCTTACTTGCAATCCTCACATGAGGCCAACCCTGTAGTGGCAACTCCTTGTCTTTGACACATCACCTCAACTCCTTGTCTTCGACACCTCACCTCAACTCCTTGTCTTTGACACATCACCTCAACTCCTTGTCTTCGACACCTCACCTCAACTCGTTGTCGTTGACACCTCACCTCAGCTCCTTGTCTTCGACATCTCACCACAATTCCTTGTCTTCGACACCTCACCTCAACTCTCCAACCCTCAAAAAATCAATCCCTTGCGAGCAAAGTATTGCTGGTCAACAGTAAAACGCTTCTTGAAGACGTTATTGATCAAATGTGTTCTCAGCATCCAACAGAGGTGAATGTGGACTCGCCTGAAAAGAATGTATTTATTCCCGACTAAAGGAGAACAAACTTATCTGAACACTCAATTCCTACCTTTATTGAGTACTTCCGAGAATATTGATCTATTGTCTCGATAACCTGGTGAATCAGACCCTCATCGATGACAATTTAATGTTCAGCAAAACAAGATTAACCCTTTATCGGGGAGAGGTAAAATCTGATTGATGTATTCTTTTTTTTTTTGCTGTCCATAAAAATAATGTTTTCTAGCTACTGCCTCGGCATTTTGATCGATAAAACAGCCTTTAATCGACCCAACCCATCAAATTGTTGATGTTTTTCAGTTATCTTTAGTTAGTACAATCAAACATCAAACAGATTCATATTGATCTAATCATTGCACTGCTAATAATAATTTGAATCTTCCGATTCTGTCTGTTTTCAAAAAGTAACAAATGCAGTCCTCTGAACACATGTTTGGGGATCCCGTGAAGTAGTCGGCCTTTGTCCTTTCATCTCGTTCAATAGTTCAATCTATTATTTTGAGGGCCCTTCCAATGCCGGTTTATGGAACTAACTGAGCAGGAAATTATCTCACGTAACGATCAACATTGCATTGTACATGATCAAACCATAAGCTGTTGAAAACGGTTACCATTTATATTAATCGAATTGCCATAGGATGAATATTCTGATCCAAAAATGCCCTGCAAGTAAGGGCATTCCCATAGCAACCTTCTTCGCAATAGCAGCTCTCCTCGCAGTAACAGTTCTCCTCCCAAAGGAAGCCCTCTTCCCAATAGCAGCCCTCCTCGCAAAAACAGCCCTCTTCCCAATAGCAGCCCTCCTCCCAATATCAGCCCTCCTCCTAATAACAGCCTTCCTCCCAATAGCAGCCCTCTTCGCAATAGCAGCCCTCCTCCCAATAGCAGCCCTCCTTCCAATAGCAGCCCTCCTCCCAATAGCTGCCCTCCTCCTAATAGCAGCCTTCCTCCCAATAGCAGCCCTCCTCCTAATAGCAGCCCTCTTCGCAATAGCAGCCCTCCTCCCAATAGCAGCCCTCCTCCTAATAGCAGCCTTCCTCCTAATAGCAGCCCTCCTCGCAAAAACAGCCCTCTTCGCAATAGCAGCCCTCCTCCCAATAGCAGCCCTCCTCCCAATAGCAGCCCTCTTCGCAATAACAGCCCTCTTCCCAATAGCAGCCCTCCTCCCAATAGCAGCCCTCTTCTCAATAGCCGCCCTCCTCCCAATAGCAGCCCTCCCAATAGCAGCCCCCTCGCAAAAACAGCCCTCTTCGCAAAAGCAGCCCTCTTCGCAAAAGCAGCCCTCCTCCCAATAGCAGCCCTTCTCCTAATAGCAGCCCTCCTCCCAATAGCAGCCCTTCGCAAAAACAGCCCTCTTCGCAATGGCAGCCCTCCTCCCAATATCAGCCCTTCTCCTAATAGCAGCCCTCCTTCCAATAGCAGCCCTCTTTGCAATAGCAGCCCTCCTCCCAATAGCAGCCCTTCTCCCAATAGCAGCCCTCCTCCCAATTGCCATTCACCTCCCAATAGCAGCCCTCCTCCCAATAGCAGCCCTCCTCCCAATAGCAGACCTCTTCGCAATAACAGCCCTCTTCCCTATAGAGCCAGCCCTCCTCCCTATAACAGCCCTCTTCCCAATAGCTGCCCTCCTCCTAATAGCAGCCCTCCCGATAGCAGCCTTCTTTGCAATAGCAGCCCTCCTCCCAATAGCAGCCCTCCTCCCAATAGCAGCCCTCCTCCCAATAGTAGCCCTCCTCCCAATAGCAGTCCACTTCGCAATAGCAGCCTCCTCCCAATAGAAGCCCTCCTCCCAATAGCAGCCCTCCTCCCAATAGCAGTCCACTTCGCAATAGCAGCCGTCCTCCCAATAGCAGTTCTCCTCCAAATAGCAGCCCTCCTCCTAATAACAGTCCTCCGCGCAATATGTAACAGCCTATCACTCCTCACCCTTTATCTCATCCGTACATCGTCTTGGCAACAGCTCCATTGTACTCGTAAAGGCTCACTCCCTCCTCCGTTGTGGAGGCTTCAGTGCGCTACCTCTAGCCTCGCCCAGTCGTCCGAACACTGCTTCCAAGGTGCAACATTTCCCTCTGCCATCAGTCAGAAGAATTACTTGCTTTATTATTCGGTAGAAAAGTCGTCAATGAAGACAGCACGCGATGTGGCATCGCACAAGGCGCCTCCACTTCCTTATTCTTGTGTTCACCGTCTATTCCACTTGAAGTGGCGTTAGAAAGAGCGTGCTTGAGTGCGTGAATGAGCCATCTGTTGTGCGTGAGTGCGTGAATGAGCCGTCTGTTGTGCGTAAGTGCGTGAATGAGCCGTCTGTTGTGCGTAAGTGCGTGAATGAGCCGTGTGTTCATGCATTGTGTAGTTACACCGACGGATGGTAGTCGCCAAGACTAACCGTAATATTTGCCGTTGAAGCATTGTGGCATGACTTCGTAATTACCGGTGAATTGTGTAGAGGTCTGCTGTTGAAATTCTGATCCTGCAACACATTAGTAAATTTAAACGCTAGTGTCCCCTTTAAATTTGTTTTGATTGCCAGTCATGTTTCCTCAGCCCCGTTCCTAAAGTAGTAGCATTTATTTTCTGCAGGGAATTTTCTGTAAGTGAACTGGTTCTCAAACCAATTGGTGTTAATGATTATGATTCACACAACGGAACATTTTAGTATCTTTATCTGTATTGTTCCACTATTGCTTTCACGTCATTTACGCGTAAGACATTCAGATTTCTAAATAAATCCGTTCAGTTTTCAGAATCCTGGTACTCTTCTTTCAGTCCGTGAGATCGTCATTCAGCAGTCAATTGATGTATACTGCCTTCTGTAACCCTGCCCTGTTGTCGTATACATTTAGCCAATTGTGTATGTTGTCAATACCTTCATAACATAGTCGACTGCTGCCGAGCCAATAGCAAGCTAAACGATACATCAGCAGTATACTGAATACAAGAGAAACTTTATATTGACAATATACCAGGAACAAGATATACTATACATAAACAGTATACTGGGTAGAAAATAAACTATATATCAATAGTATACTGGGTACACAATAAACTAGGCATCGCTAGTATACTAGGTACAAGCTAAACCATACATCAACAGTATATTGGGTACAAGATATACTATACATCAACATCATACCGGGTATAAGGTAAACTATAAATCGACGTGTATACTGGGTACAAGCCAAACTATATATCAACAGTATACTTGGTACAATCTAAACTAAATATGAAGAGTATAGTGGGTACAAGATAACTATGAGTCCTTCAACAGGATACTAGGCACATGATAGACTAGATATCGACAGTATGCTCAGTAAAAGCTAAACTATATATCAACAGAATACTCGGTACAAAATAAAACTACACATCAACAGTATACTGGGTGGAAGGTATACTATACATCAACAGTATTCTGGGTAGAAGATAAACTTTATATCGACAGTATACTGGGTACAAGCAAAACTATGTATCAACAGTATACTATGTAGAAGTTAAACTATATATCAACGGTATCCTATGTACAAGCGAAACTACCTATCAACAGTATACTGGGTACTAGCTAAACCATATATCAACCGTATACTTGGCACAAGCTAAAGTATTTATCAACAATATACAGGATATAAGCTAAGCTAGGGTCAAGCCCGACGGGACATGATCGAAGTGTTGTAGATTATAAAAGGTAAAGAAAACGTCGACCGCACGAGCCTTCCACTCTAGGTGCGAACGGAGCGACCAAGAATAATGAATACATAATCGTTGGTAAGCGTTTCTCACTCGACAACTCACGCAATTTCTTCACAATGGAGTTATCGAGGACTAAAACAAACTTCTTTCGGGAGTTGTAGACAGCTTGACAAATCCTCCCAACATCGCAATTATATAGCTTCCGGCCATAGTAAGCTCACCAGCATGTTCGTTAAAAAAGTGCCCGGCATAGATACCCCACGGTTAAAATAGTGCCCGGCATTGATACTAGCACGATAAAAAAGGTACCCGACGTTGTTACCTGCCCGTTGACCGGTGCAATGGCACCGGTCAGCATTGGTTTAACGAGGAATGAAACCGATACAATCTCAAATTAACATCGTGGACCGGTAACTTTCTTTTTTGAGTGCTGATTCGAGTAGTTTTGAGTATCATCGTCAAATGTTATTTCACACTACAGCCTTTCCCTTTCTTGATCTTTCAAAACAGAACTTGCTAACAAAAACAAACCAATTTTGGGCCAAATTCCTGCTGTTGTCTTTTGCCACTTATAAACACTTGTATTACATCAACAGTAAACGGGAGTTTTGCTAAACTATACATCAACAGTATACTGGGTACAAGCTATATCAACAGCACGCTGGGTACAAGTTAAACTATATAGCAACACTTTACTGGGACAACCTAAACTATACATCAACAGTATACTGGGTACAAGCTATATCAACAGCACGCTGGGTACAAGTTAAACTATATAGCAACACTTACTGGGACAACCTAAACTATACATCAACAGAATACTGGGTACAAGCTAAACTCTACACCAACAGAGTACGTTGGAATAAGCTAACCAATATAGTGATATGATACAGGCCAGCAGCTAACCCCCTATATATCAAGAGTATCCTGTGTACAAGGGTGGGTGTGCGACGATTGAAGCTGCCGTTTATTGTTCCTCATGTTCCTTAAACATCGATTTGAAGTTACCTATTACTTTTCCCGTACACGTCAAAACTTCACGCGGAACCAACAATGCTATTATCCGAAATTGAAGTTTACTTTTGTACTTCTAACTTCATCAAGCAAAACTTCGTCAGTTTTCACTTATCATCCGCCATCCCTCCATCATCGCAGATGTAATGCCTCGTCGTCCAGTTCACGATGTCAGGAAAGGACGCTATTCATTTCTGGCTCAATTACTTTAATAACACTCCAACACAACCATATCATATACACCCCATTCCTGTAAACCCTCCACCCCTTGAGTCAAGTGATAGCAGGTGGCCTTTCCACCAGCTGGTAGTAACAGGTGGTCTTATCGTCAGCTGGTGAGCAAGGTGGTTCGTCTTCCACCCAAGCCTCATGACGACCAGTCGAGCGGAAACCATCCATTGCCCTTGACTCGGCCCTGTACGCCGCCCCGGGCTCCTAAGAGCTTCAATAGTGCTTGGATTGCTGGCCTCATCAATGAATGGGTTAAACCCCAATGACTTTGGGTTAAACCCCACAGCAATCATGTACCTAAATCTTAATTTCCATCAAGCAATTGTGGCTGGAATGGTAATGTATTTAACACACATCGTGTGCAAAGTGTTTTAATTCACTATTTCGGAAAGCATTTTCACCCTATAATAAGTCGTTTCTGTAAAATATATTTATGCATAGTTGTGATGGGCAACATATATTTATTTACATAGATCGTGTACTTGCATAGCGTGTCTCTTAAAATACATAAGCAGAAACGGCGTGATAAATCTAAAACCAAAATCAAACGCGTGTCAAAAAATCAAACATGATTCTTCTTCCTGTAAAATATAGTTCATTTTTTATCAGTATTAATTCCCCTCCGAACTCTCTTCTCTCTCTCCGACGGTCTCTAAAGCTGTTGAGACCGTGGAACTCCTCTTCATCTATAGAAATTAAACAGCCAAATAAAAGCCTCCTTCCCAGTAATCCTTCCCGAGCCAGACTCTTGACTCTAAGCTGGACTCATTAACCAGCTGTTGTGGATGCCCCAAACTGAAAGCCGAACTCTTTAGCCAGCTGTGAGAAGGAGCAACAGGTTTAGAGCACTGAATGGTTGAAGTCGTGCCGCCTGCCTTGTTACATGAAAGTAGGCAGTCCTGAAAATATTACATCTGATTCTAAAGCGTTATTCGTTACAATTAATAATACTAATAATAAAATTTTGATTCAAAACCCCCTTGAGCATAGTATTACAATTGAGACATCTTATTTTAGGGTTACAGTGGGAACAAAGTTATCAAATTATCGCACACAACTAGGAATAAATTACAACATACAACTGTATCCTGCCTATGTGTATAGTAATTCTTTCCATCGCCAGAGCAGATTGCAACGAGGATTTCATTTGGGGAGTTCATAACTCGAGTCATAAGGCTGTGTGCCGCTTTACGGAACAGTACCTTGATGTGACCTGACTGATTTTCAGCAAAAACCCTGCTCGCTGACGTCGAGCGAGGGACCTGCATCAGCCGTCTAAATGTGTCATTATAAGTCACTGTCAATTTCCTCCCGCTATATTGAAAGTATTTTCTCCGCAGTGCATTACAATAAATCGGGTAACAATGTCATTTGATGAGCTGGATTTTAGCTTCCCCTGATGCAAACGAGAACTTTCGTATCAGCATATTACCAACTGCTTTTTGCCGCCTTGTTTGCTTTGCAACATCCTTGTCATCAGTGCAATCTGCTGTGATGATGTGCCCTAGATATTGAAATTCATCCACATAATCCAGTGCAACACCGCCTAGTTTTATCTCAGTCGATAGGTAGTACCTAGGACCCTTCGATCTAACTAGCATACAAACAGTTTATGCAGTCTTATATTCAATATCATGGGGTTCCGCAAAAATACTACAGATATCAAGAGGGTTTTGCAATGCTGAGAGAGTCGGTGCTAACAACACCATATCATCTGCATAACTAAAGTTGTTAACACAGCAGCTGGCGGCATGACACCCTTGGTTTTCTCTACTTAGATGGTAATTCAACTCATCTGTGTACACGTTATACAACAGTGGCGATAGCTGACCTCCCTGTCTAATTCCGTTTTTACAATGATAAGTGGCCGATTTCGAATAACCCCACCGCACTAGGAATTCCTGTTCCCTGTACCAAAATACAAGCAAGGGCACAATGTGAAGAGGGGCTCCTCTCTCAATTAACTTTCTGAACAAAGTTCAATGGTTTACTCTATCAAAAGCTTTCTTCGCGTTTAAAAGCACAGAAAAACAGGCTTTTGCGAATATCCCATGGCCCTCTTTGAATCCAAACTGACTGTTCGCGGTAAACAGAAATGTTTGCAATCTTGCAAGAATAACCTGCTCAAGAACCTTGTAAAATGAGGTGGCAATAGTAATGGGGCGATAATTATTTATATCAGAAGGGTCCTTCGTTTTACATTTCAGAAGAGGAATCACCGTTACATGCATTTCCTCTCTTGGTGGCTCCTTGACATGAACGCTGCCAGATAGGAAGAGAGCAAGCACTGCAGACAGTCTGTGGGAAGCAATCTGAACATTTCACTCGGTATGTCATCATTTCCAACGGCTTTGTTACTTTTGAGGCCTTTGACAATGTTCCCAACCTCTGCCACAGAAACCATTTCGTTAACAGTAGGAACATTGTCGAGAGCGTTTTGCACCCAACCTCTATTCTCTTCCGTGTCAACAGAATTAGCAATGTGCTGGAAATGCTCCCCCCAGACCATTGCAATGTTTGCTTCCCCAGTTACGTCTGCCACCGCGAATAGAAATGCTCCCTTTTAGGATTAACTGACCTAATTTATTTCCAAAATCTTTACATTTACCTTTTCGCAATTGGGCTAGAAGAGCCTGCGCACGCAACTGTTGCTCGTTCTCTCTCAAAAAATCGAGTTCTCTACAAAACCAAGACTTTGCTATCCTCATTGCTATCGCAAATTGACCTCCCCGAGGCCTTCCAGCAATATTTCAATCAAATACGGCATCTCGTACAGCATAATTCAGTTCTCGTGCTTGTTCAATCCAACCTGGGACATTATATTTGCTCGGTTTTCTACTGCCAAAAACATGCGGTCCTGCAATTAATATACACTGCCTCGTTCAGCCATACAGATCATTCAATCTTACGTTATCAACACCCTCATCCACTCTGAGAAGCCTATCAGGAATATTTGTACGTAGGGCATCGAGCTCTGCATAGAATCTGTCCAGTAGGTTCTTATTCTTCTGCGTTGATTATGAAATCAACTGCATCGAGAGTTGCGTAAAGTGATGCTTACACTCTGGCTAGAATCAACTGCACCGAGTGTTGCGTACAGTGATGCTAACACTCTCGCTAGAATCAACTGCACCGGGTGTTGCGTAAAGTGATGCTTACACTCTGGCTAGAATCAACTGCACCGAGTGTTGCGTACAGTGATGCTAACACTCTTGCTAGAATCAACTGCACCGGGTGTTGCGTAAAGTGATGCTTACACTCTCGCTAGAATCAACTGCACAAAGGGTTGCGTAAAGTGATGCTTACACTCTGGCTAGAATCAACTGCACCGAGAGTTGCGTACAGTGATGCTTACACTCTCGCTAGAATCAACTACACCGAGTGTTGCGTAAAGTGATGCTAACACTCTCGCTAGAATCAACTGCACCGAGTGTTGCGTCCAGTGATGCTTACACTCTCGCTAGAATCAACTGCACCGAGAGTTGCGTAAAGTGATGCTTACACTCTCGCTAGAATCAACTGCACCGAGAGTTGCGTCCAGTGATGCTTACACTCTCGCTAGAATCAACTGCACCG
>SDVV010017875.1:0-13887 GCA_016164225.1 Gammarus roeselii
ATAATCTAGTTACATTGCATTCATTGCTAGTAATACGACGACAGCATGCAATTTTTAAATTGTTGTTGCAGAAAAGTGTGAACAGTGGGAGCCCCTATCCCCAGTGATTCTCACTTGCAAAAAATAAAAGAGGCAAAATACAGCAAGATAGTAGCACCAATGACTGTAAGAAAACAACGGATAAGAATCTCTTGAATAGCTTAGCTACTGTGCACAGCTGGTGAGAACAATGGTGAACGCTCGAGATTATAGCCCAAGATTTCTAGCGCGATAGACTAAGTCGTTCTTGCGCGAAATGTTTACCAGTAAAAGTTGAGCAGTAGTTAAGTTACCTTTCCTGGGCTCTCCTGCAGTGTTATTCTCTGGTAGTTTTGATAGACGGTCTGTTCCATGTTAACAGAGAAGGGCCCTTTGCTCTGACACTCTGGACACGAGCCGGGCTTAACTTCAGTGGTTTGGTTCTGCACAAAGGGCCCCAGAACGTAAGCGCACTTGTCACAGTCGTATTTGATGATGGATAATTGGGGCAAGATGCCAGTTGTTGAGGTTACTACGCCAGATGTACGGATCAGCTGGTTAAGATGCAACTGCCTGCAAGGAACATAACAAAAAATAAACATATATACTTTCACATTATAGCAAACTATTAAATTAGATGAAATAACCACATCTTCTCTAGACTCAAGGCAACTTTGTTATATGCTGAAGTACTGTAGACTGAAGGGGTAGTTGGTGAGGCTACTGAACATTTGTTTTGTGGCTGGCGTGGTACCTTTAGCGTGGCGCACTGCCTGCATTGCGCTGTGTGTGGGCAAAGGAGATGAAAATGAATGCTGCAACTCAAGAGGTGTCAGTTTGTTGTGTGTGGTCGGTAAGCTGTATGGCGGAGTGCTGGTCAAAAGGATTAGAGAATGTACGGATTGAGCAATTGGAGAGGAACAACGTGGCTTAGGGAGTGGTGGAGGGTGTACCGATCGGAGTTTTGCAGTGAGACAGGTCTATGAAAAGTGCTTGCAGAGGGAAAGGATGTGTTCTGGGCCTTCGTGGATCTGGAAAAGGCATACGACAGGATTGACAGGGAAGCGCTTTGGAGAGTGTTGCGTTTGTGTGAAGTGGGCGGAAAGCTGTTAAAAGCGGTGCAGATTTTCTTAGTTGGCAGCCGAGCATGTGTCAGAGTGGGAAGCAAGGTGAATGATTGGTTCACGTGAGTGATTGGTTCACGGTGAAAGTGGGTCTAAGACAAGGCTGCGTGATGTGTCCTTGGTTGTTCAATCTCTATATGGATGGAGTGGTCAGGGAGGTGAACGCGAGTATGCTGGGTCGTGGCTTGGAGCTGTTGGAAGCAAATGGACGGAGTTGGTGGTTGAGCCAGTTGCTGTTTGCGGATGATACGGCTCTGGTGGCGGATTCAGAGGAGAAGCTATGTAGGCTGGTGTCTGAGTTTGGTAGAGCGTGTGAGAGGAGGAAGCTTTGAGTAAACGACGACTTGGGTAAAAGTGAAGTAATGAGATGCTCAAGGACTGCCAATGCTAGCAGTATTAGTGTCCTCCTAAATGGAGAGTTGTTGGAAGAAGTTCAGTGTTTCATGTATCTGGGCTCACATGTGGAGAAGACTGAACTAGTGGAAACAGAGGTGAAGTCGCGAGTGAAGGAGGGGTGTAAAGTGTGGGGCGCACTGAAGAAGGTAATGAGCTGCAGGACGTTGGGGATGGAAGCAAAGAGAGGGCTGTATGAGGATGTCGTTGTGCCAACTGTGCTGTATGGAGCCGAGACTTAGGGGTGAGAGCAGAGGAGAAAAGAAGGTTGAATGTTTTCGAGATGAAATGTTTAAATAGCATGGCTGGTGTGTCGCTGAGAGACAGGTTCACTAACTTACGCATCAGAACGGGGATGGTGAAGAAGTTAGAGGACAGAGTTGATTCGCGTGTTCTGAGATGGTTCAGGCACGTGATGAGGATGGATGAGGGGAGATTGGTGGAAAGGTTGTGGAAAGCAGAGGCGAGTGGACAAAGGCCTAGAGGGAGACGGAAGTTTGGGTGGATGGATGGTGTGAAGCAGGCATTAAGAAGGAGAGACCTGAGTGTGGAGGTAGCGAGAAAGCGTGCACTGGATAGGCGTGAGTGGACGGATGAGTTCAACGCTGCCCTGATGTGCGTTCCCCCATAGGCACATCGTTGACAGACGGGATGGTCGTGGGCGGGGGAGGGGGTCCGGTCATCATGACGCGGCAGGGGTAAACCTGTCACACTGTCCTACTGCCGACACTGGCCTCAAACCGCACTCATGACCCGGAGGGTGTGTTGCGGGGTTCCCGGCCGAACCTTTTTGCGCAAAAGAGCTAAGGTGTGCGAGTTTGAGCGTATGAGAGTGTGGGGTGCGTCTTGCCGTCAGCCACCCCTCTAGCTGGGGGATTTCAGCCTAGTGCCTGTAACTGTATCTGTAGACTGCGGTGTTTCAAACTCAAAGACAGAACACGCTTCCAGTAAGAAGCCAGGGGAGTTTGAGATACAACAATTTTTTTAATGTACCTAAGCAACTTCATAAATTGAAGGGAGGGCCACATTAAATAATTTCACAATTTTCTTTAAATATCTTACAGCTACAGTAGATGCAGACCAATACGCATAAAATATTGCGCTTGCTTTCACCTGAGAGATCGCAGCTCCTCTATGAGCGGTAGGTCTGTGATGCGCACATGGATGTCCTTTGTGATGCGCTCATACTGCGGGAACATAGACAGTGTCACGTCCTTAGCGGCTGAGTCAAAGATTTCAAGCATCTCTGTGGGCGCCTCAGGGAGGAAGTACGCTAGCACCTGCTCCTCGGAGGCCAGGATGTTGTAGTCCACCTCAAATGAGGACTTGTTCTCTGTAGAGATGTTATGAGGTAATTGTAGAAAAAGACTGTGAAGTGATGGACAAAAAAATGTGTATTGTCATTTAGCTAGTAACAAAAAATATTGAAACACTTCTGACAGAAGCAGCACAATTTTAGGGTAGATATGATGAAGTATTCTGGTTCCAGTATTTCTAATACTGCAATGCAATATGTATTGGCAACGATATTGCAGACTGCATTTGGGAAATATATAAGCACATTGTAGCTATATATATATTTTCCTCGGCAGGATAAGAGATCTATTCTAGCAGAAATGAGAAATGCTTAAGACAACAAAAGGCTTCACGTAACTAGCTAGTGAGGCTGCCTGTTCATACATTTGTTGATCTAAGACAAAATGGTTACACTTAAAACAGAAATACATTTGATGGTCAAAGTCAGAGAAATTGGTTACTTAGCTATGACTATTATAACAAAAATCCGTCTTCTATCAGACACCCATGGATACTTTACCCAGTATAGGGGCACTGACAGCCTCTCTAGATCTATCACGCACCTTCACACATCTGCCTGATTTTGTCTTTGTAGAGGTTGTTGCCACGTCTGTCACTGACATAGGTTCGGAGGAAGTTCTTGAAGCGGTTGTAGATCTCCGTGCGTGGGCCCAGCAGCGAAACCCACTCTCGCACACTGTGGCCTTTCAAGTCCTCCAGGTTCTCGATGCTCTCAATCATCTGAAAGACGTGTTAGTTCAACTTCAAAAGGAATGCAATAGCTTAAAAATACCAAGATAAGGTTCCCAGTGACTAGCTTGTTAACAATAGTATTAAAAATACAAACTAAGGTTACCAATGGCTTTCTTGTAAACAGACTAATTCATGTCCAATATCACAATATAAAGACAACATAAGCACATCATTAATTATCAGCAATTAAAATAAGTGTTGATGTTTTGTGTTCACTGATGATGTTTTGTCAATAGACGGCTGCCTGTTTCGTTAACAGCATTGATGTTCCATCAATAAGTAATAGCTACGTGTTGTATCTACAGAAATGATGCTGTATCCCCATCTAAAAGTAGCTAGCTCTCGAGTCAGTCATCTCTCGTACACTAGTAATAAGCCTCCCACACACTTACCTCTTCATCTTCCCCTCCCTCGCCCTCCACAGCTCTCTCAGCCAGTCGCCTCTTACGAGCGGGGCGACCCTCAGCATCGTCATCAGAACTCTCATCATCTAGACGGAGACAACACAGTCAACGGCAGCAATAAGAGCACTTCACTTTTCAGCATCAAGAACAGCTGATGGAAAAACCTTAAATAACATGAGGGCAATCTATTCTACAGCTGGTGGAAGAAAACCCTTCGGTTGTGATCATTTGAAGAATAAGAATTATTTTTTGAAATCTGGCGAACAACAATTGCAGTAATGAACATATATTATTTTGCAGAATACAGGAATGAATATCTTGCATGATGAAGCTACAAAACTTGTTGAGAGGCCAGATTCAAAAATGCATGCCCTAAATTAACTACCCTAAATGTTTCACCTCACAGCATTGAAAATTTTGCACTCAATAACAAAACCGTGTAGCTACCAGACGGAGGACACCAAGTCCAAAACAAAATATAATAATAATTCCAGCCAGAATACAATTTTCACATAATGATTGTTTTTCTCTATAGTCTTAAAAAAAATAGCTAACTACCGTATCTAATATAAAAGCCTACACATTCTACATTGAGTGATCTGTAGCATTTAGAAGTCAATCGTTGAGTAACCTGTAGCATTTAGAAGTCAATCGTTGAGTAACCTGTAGCATTTAGAAGTCAATTGTTGAGTAACCTGTAGCATTCAAAAGTCAATCGTTGAGTAACCAGTAGCATTTAGAAGTCAATCTAAATATTTAAATAAAAGAATCATTCCATTATCCCAACAAGGCTAGCAGGCCCTACAACAGGCCACATCTTCAACCAACAGCATGGAACAGATTCGAGTTAACAGGATTTCTAGCACCAGCAACACACCATACAACAGTCCTCGCCTCATCCTGCCAAGGTTACGCCCGTCTTCTTTGTCCCGCCGCCTCATCTCCACCTCAGCCTGGTTCCTGGCCCCGGCGTCCAGCTCTGAATAGGCGCTGTTGTCGTCCAGCTGTTCAGGGTCATAGTTGTCTAACTCAGGAATGTGGCGGTAATCGCTGTTGAATGAAAGGAAACCCAGCGTAAAATGACAATGACTCTTGCAACTTGCCCCCTCCCCCCTCATTAGTAGGAGCATGATCAAGAACTAAATCCCAGTAGTTGTCAAACTTCTGATGAATAATGTTGACAGAAAACTTTTTAGATTGTTACTAGCAATTTATTGAGAAATCCCACAGAACATTTGCTACACAAAAAAATTTCCTTATTAATTGGAGTAATCAGTTGAATAGGTCAGAAGAGCTGACTCGAAACTTTCTTGACTCATCAAGCACTATCCTCTAACTGCAATGGGGTAAATGCAATCTGACAGGAAAATATAAGAATCAGCACATTACTATCTTCCTCTTCACTTCAGCTTGTTGGCAACTTGTATGTTTCAAATTGCAACTCTTACATACAAGCAATATAAACAAATGACTCAATCATTACTCATCTATTAAGTTGAGTCTATCTACATATAACACCAGAAAATGCATCAGATTGTTTATGTAATCTTGGTAGCTTTTCTCCTAGCTAGGCATTCAAATGCAAAGTTTAGAACATGATACTGAAAGAAGATGGTGGCAACCTAAATTTCTTCACCTAATCCCCATAGCTGCTGCTAAGTTGCCCCCTTATAGCTAGTTGGTCAATTAGTTAGCTACTCCACTGTAAAGCGACTAAGAAAACATTGCTTATGGTTGTGATAAATGGTGAATAGAAACAAGACATGATACTGGTATTGTCAAGTAAGGGCAAATTTTGGTGGTTTTGGTATTGACAGGTATAAGCAACCGTGAAGGCATCGATATTGGCAAGAAGTAGTTTATATTTCAAAATATAACATTGTCATTATGAATTTTTACAATTAGAATAATAAAATTTGCTTTGATCATCTGCTGCTCACCATGCTGATTAGTAAATCAAGATTACCATATTATAACCATATGCATTTGATGTATCCAATAGTTAAGAACTTTACTTATAGCAAAATTCACATATGTATTGATGATTCTCATGTAATTACACATGTTCAATTTAATTAGTCTATACATTTTTTCAAAATATATGATAATTTGATATGTATGGCAAAAATATTGGCATCAAGTATCGGCTAATCTTGGTATCCAAAGTTACATTTTGTATTGGATTTTTTGGTATCCGAAGTATTAGTACCGGTCAGAATCTGGGGTTTGGTACCAGCAGACAAACAGGTAACAACTCACTTCTCCATGTTATCTCCAAAGAGCTCCTCTCCTTCTTCTTCCTCCTCCAAGGCATCTCCTCCTCCTCCGCCCACCAGCTCACTCTCATCTTCAAAGTTGGGCAGGTCTCTGCCGGGCGAAGAGGTGGTGGGGTCGACCCTGTGGCGGCGGGGTGTGGTGGCTGGAGTGGTGGGGGTGGGAGTGACAGCTGCACCAGGTGTTGTGGGGGCAGGGGAAGTCATCATTGCTGATGGAGAGCTTGGATGATCCTGAAAAAGACAAAATGGTTATGAGCTAATCTGGATAATGGGCAGAAAGTTTGAAATCTTGCAGACAATTTAGGTTGTTTTTAACCTTTAGCTACCCAGATGTTGCTAGCAATTTGAGATACCTATTAAAACCAGAATTTTCATGGGTGGTTTGGTCATCGTAGCTGAACCCTTTGAAAATCTTTTCAAAATATTGTGGTCATTTTGACTGACCTAATCTGGCTGCAACTTCTTATTAATAGTGTTGCATCTATCAGTATTTCTGCAAACACCAGTTTGCCAGTAAGGTTTGAGCACTATACTATATCCAGATTCCCCTTTCTTGAATTTGTCTAATTTTACAGGGGCAAACTTGGACAGAGTAGCTAATAGAAAAAAATATCTAGGTGCAGTATTTTGCATGACACTGATATCAGCCTGGCCACCAAAAAACCACTCTGACCAATTCCCATTGTACCTATGACTGCCATTCAGAATATTACAATCAAAATTAATAACTAAACTTTTCAATGAATATCACAAGTCAAGTGATTACTAGTCAAGCATCTGGCAAATAATGGCACAAATTTAGGACAATTGTTTTACCTGTGGTATGTGCATTGATAAATAAATAAATTGCAAATACAATAATCAGGTATTGTTATAATGTTACTTAAAAAAACACATCATTGACAAGTTCATTTTTCATCAATAGCTAACTACTCACTAATATTGATCTTATGAAGCCATAATATAAATGAATGTGAGAATTTGAAAGACAAAGTAGAAAGTCCATGTTTCATTTGGCAGCTTGCCCACTCAGGACACGCAGTAGCCAGCTTGCCCTCTGCTGCTACTTGTCATTTCCGGTGAGATCATGATTCTCACTTTGGAGTTGCATCAAGTGTAATGCTCCAGCCTCCTTCTGGCTACTTCTGCTAGCCTGACTAACTAATAAGGCAAGATCATGAGTGGAACAAATAGATTGGGTGCAAAATCCTCCAAGAACCACAATTTGAAGTCAGCGTCCATGCACATGCATGCCGGACAGATTGTTATGGTTAAGGTTTCCAGGTTGTAATAATCGGGTAAATCAAGGTAGGAATGATCAACATTGTTTTTAGAATTGTCTTTTTGTAACAAGTAACAAGACAAAAGTTGCTCTATCAATAAACTGAATATAGATTTGTAATAACGGACACAAAGTAACAAAAGTGTAAATGAACATCTAAGAAATGTATAAAGTGTAAGACGACCGCAGGGTAGAGTAGGGGGCCTACGCCCAAAGGCTGTAGCTGCTTGTGAGCCTGACCAATGGCTGTGGCCGATGGCCAAGTGTCTGATCTGTGCCCTCTGTCGTTCGGGGCTGCGCCCTCAATAATATGTGGGAGGGCCGTGTTCAAGAGTATGAAGGGATCCTCCAATCAGGGAATAATTCAAATTTTTGGACCAGCTAAAGAGGCGGGGCGTTTTAATACCCAGACCTCATTGGTACTCTACAATTGAGTCTGTTGAGTAATATATAGGCTCCTCCCATCTATTATTTACCATATATGATACCCCTGAGCTAAACAGTGTAATTGGATTTAGTCCAACAATTGCCAACACACGGAGTTCTACAAGGTGCGCAAATGGCCCTCAATTCGTCAATGTCTCCTACGTTATACAATCCGTGAAGGGGCCATCTGTTTCTTTTTAAACAAACATCGGAGGGGAATTAAAAATATACTAGGCAAGGGACCTCCACGTGTAACTTAAGCTAAGGGTCAACAGGCCTAAGGCCTACACCGTTTCTAGGACACACACTACACACCTCATGATGGTAATGTTTGGTTAGCCAAGTTTATAAATATAAGCCAGAGGAGGCTGATCATAACAGATTGTCCATAGTAGAACAGGACCTTCCTTCAGTTCACAGGCTCTGTTGATGCTTCTTGAGGTGGATTTTGATACTCCCACCATTCAGTTTTGATGTTTCTCATGGCCAATTTTATTGTACCCCACAGGTTGCTGACAATGAGGCATCTCTCACCTTTGCTTACAGCCCCTGTAGTAGCTCATCAACAGGTCTCAGCTGGGACTAAATGCCCAATCCTCATAGGAATTTATCATTGTACCCTTGTTATTTGCTCCTGATATTGTGTCCCACATATAATTTTGTTAGTAGCCAGGCCTCTTGATGCTGGTATCCAACTAAGAGAGTAAATTGCACTTCATGACTAGACTCAACAGGATGTTGAGTTGCCTAGAATGTTCAAGCAATGTGACAATGGCCTGATGCATCTGTCAATCTAACCAAGATCATACAAACAAAAGCAGAACTTGGCAGATGCTGAGCATGTTGTTTTGCTTTGAGCTCAATCCTAGAACCCAGTCTCCTGGAGAAAAGATACAGATGGTCTTTTCTCCAGGAGACTGGCTAAAGATACAGATGGTCCTCT
This sequence comes from Gammarus roeselii, assembly GCA_016164225.1. Taxonomy (NCBI): domain Eukaryota; kingdom Metazoa; phylum Arthropoda; class Malacostraca; order Amphipoda; family Gammaridae; genus Gammarus; species Gammarus roeselii. The sequence goes on from SDVV010017875.1 coordinate 8,916, forward strand.
TCATAGCACAAATGAAGAGGACAAATCTCAGTCCCAGCTGTCATCAGTTACGTGAACTACTTTTAAATGCAAGTCTAACAAACAGTCCTTGTGGTCATAATAGCCTTCTCACCAACAGGAGTTGATAACATAGATATTGTCATTTGAGAGTGTAGTCAGAGGGATTCACAATCATAAAAATCCTTATTCTGTAACTGCAGTGTACCTATTTATTCATTGACCATGTGTGTGGGTGTGAAACAAGTGCAATGACTTGTTCATCAACTCTACTCAAGTTTGAAATTGCAATAAAGCCACTTGTTTATTGACCTGCATTAATGTGGAAGTTGTATTTCAACCACCTTGTAGGTAGATAGACCATATAGAACTGATTTTAGCCTCATTTCCAGCAGAGCATCAACACAAGTCATATCAAACTAATCATGTTATTTGAGCTTTTCTCTATATATATTAGAATCTTATATGTTTTTGACACCAGAACTCTTCAAATATACTAAAATTGTTCCCACACCACAGCATGTTAACATACAGCACATCACTTGGTGTAATAGCTGACAACACTGGCCTGTGTCTAGTGTTCTGACAACATACTTGCTAACAGCAATGTTGGCACACAGTGGCACTAAACTACTGTGACAAGTCTATTGACAAGAAGAGCTGCAATACATAGGACAATGACATTTTGTGCATCAAACACTCTTGATCAGTTATGCAATCAATATTTAGAGACTAATATAGGAAGCCATGTTACATTCAGTACAATGTGTATGTAAAAGGTAACTAACATTTTATCAGAGTGGCTGGTACTACATCTGAAGATGTTAATAGTAATACCAGGATGAAATTAATCCAATACCTACTAGTATAGTGATCAGAAGCATCAGTGTATGAAGGTGTTCAATGTAATAAAATGATTAAAATAATCCAAAAGCTATAGCATAAATATCACAAATATCAGTGAATAAACCACATAGAACTAATCCTGTTATTTGAGCTTCTCACTACATATGTTAGAGTGCCATGTATTTTCAACACAAGTGACAACCATGCGCCCACAGCTCAGTTTCTTAACACACAGCCCACTACCAGGTACTATTGCCAACATTGGCACTGTGCAACTGGCAGTTTCCCCGATAATGTGCCAGCAAGCATCATTTGCTAAATCTGTAATTTCAGAACATTGGTTCATCAGAATCAGCTTGAAATGGATGATCAGAGTCAGCCCAAATTTGGGTTTTGGTGTATCACTTTTTTTCATTTATTGACACACAATTCATAGCTACGGTTCATTATTATTTTTCATTAGGATTCATTCGGGAGTGTTCCTTAACTGCATTGCTCCAAAAAAATGCCACATTATGAGTACAGTTTAAAATCAAGTATCCTGCATTTTATGTCTTGAGGAAATGACTATAACCTGTCTACCAAGTAGGGTTAAACTGTATCAAAGATTTCAATACAAACCTGAAATAGTCTCCTGGCATTTGCCAATTAATAAAGGGATAATTTTAGGATTATTTCCAACATTTATTGAACACAGTGTACAAATAATCCAACATTAACATCAATGACCTCCTCAACAGAATTTAGGATCTTAAATGCCTCCTAATATTCTTTCATGAGCATCCCTACTCTACAGTCTGGACCAGAGGGGGGGCAAAAACCTTGATCAGATAACAAAGATTGATAAAACTTTCCAAGGCACCAGTGGACCTAGGACACACACTTCCCACATCCTAGTTGGTAGTGGGCCCTGCTATCTGGTAAATATTTCATCACTTAAATCTATCCAACTGATTGGAAAATTTCATGTCCCATATTATTGATGGTAGCAATATAAATGGTTTAATACTAATAATTTCATCTCAAACTTTTCATAATAATACCTCATCATTCTCTTAGCGCAACCTCTCAGACACTTATGAGGCACTCGCCGATTATCAGACATAGACTACAGTAAGTTTAAATTAAAGGCTCATCTACAGCAACCTTAAATTATCGTATGAGCCGTGATTATGATAAAAAAAATTGATGGGACATACATAGATACTAATCCATACCTCACCAGTTAAGATGAGGAACAAAGAGCCACCATACTCGTCGGTCAAATAGCGACCGAATTCAATATAAACGCTTTATTGGTAATTAATATAAAAGAATTACTTACCGACATGACTGCAAACAACAATTACAGTGAAATGTTCAACGTGACAAAACTAATCTGTTAAGTAGCTGCAGTGGTAGCAATTTGCAACAAGGAATGGGCGCGAAATGTTATGAATAGCGCGGGAAATCATACAGGAGCGTGGTGAGAGATGGTTCAACGCACATCATTGTTGCGGTCTTTTCATATTAATAAGTGTTGGTCATAGGAGCATAAAAAGATTGATTGCCGTACATTTGTGAAGTGGATAATTGTAATAACAGTACTCTAGATTGGATCAATGTTTGTTAAAAATAGTTTTGTTCGTGGTAGTTGAGTTCCGACTTCATTATTTCTCATCAAATATAAACAAGTTTATTAATACGCTGCATGGGTGTAGTCTTGGCCTCAGATTTGTTTAATTATTATGGAAGCGTTTGATATAATGTCACTGAGCATCAGCCAACTGTTGGAGATGAGCAAACATTTCTTATTTCAAGTTTTAGCAAATGATTTAAAACGAAGTGTCCCAGTTTCCTGTGAGAATGAATGTGATGAGACAGTTGTCCCTACACATGGAATAAATATAACCTGGCCCCGCATATTTTTGTAATAGGTTCAAAACAAAAGAAACTAACTAATTGTAACTAACCCTGAAAAGACAACCTGCTGTAGTTAGTATTGTATGTATGTATAGACATACAGCCGTTTCCCCCTAGTTAGGGGGGTGGCTAAGTTAGGCAGACACAGAGTGGTAACGCTCAGCCGAGTGATTCAATTTCTAGAAGTATCGATGGAAGTCAAGTTCCTACTTATGTGATGTATTTCGTTCATAAAATATGAACATCACCACGTAACTATGCAACGGTTGATCTTATCCTAGTATATATTTAGATAATAATCAGTGATTTGTTTCATGAGTGGTAGACTCATGCAGGCAAGGACAAAGAAGCAGTGGGCAAATAATGGCAAGTGCCATAGTAACCTTTAGAGCATTCAAGACCACCTCCACTTAGAAAAACTAGCTACCAACTTGCAATTTAGCCATATTTCCATGAGTCAATAATGCCCAAAATAATCATTCATCTCTATATTAACAACGTCGATTCCGTCGGGTGAGCCCCTCTATTGATTCATCAAGTGTTCTCTGTGTGTGTAGCGTAAATCGTGAATATATACCATTAATCCATTGCCTGCAAAATACGCCGATTTAATGAATATGCCTTGATGTTGTTGTAAACTCTTTACACCTTACAAGTCTGTTTTTACTACCTGTTATTTATTCCTCTATCTAATATTAAATATTTCTTTCTTATTGTCAATTTAATCTACGCCGTACACTTTACAATTTCAAAATTCTATGTATTACAATCTTCAAAGTTTTATGTCTGTCAATTATTTGATGTGTTGCGAAGTTTGTTCAGACACCAATCGCCCCTAATATGCTCTCGTCCTGCTAGAATTACCGCAATATGCTCTTGCCGCACCATCGTATAATTAAATATTGTAGCATTCAAGCAGGTTATGCCACACAACAATATCATGTCATTAAATGACCTTTCTCTGTGTCGATCTGTGAACATTCATGCTATGTAGGCTGTATGACAATATGTGCTTATCAGGCAATATTATGCCACATATTATCTATGCCTACATACTCTCCGCATGCCTACATACGCTAGGCGTGCTGTAACACGCCATGACACATTATGTCGGCGAGAACAGCCCTAAAGCTGCCGGTCAGAGTTTTCGAGGCATACGCTTGTACGTGTCTACATCAGTTTCAGAGAGGCTGCATAGCACCTCCATAACTGGGATTTTATGTTTGACCTGCACAACAATTTGTTGGTTTTACAATGGTTCTTCATGTGAATGGTGACCGGTAGACAATAAATTCTCTCATTTCATAACTATCTCATCATCACCAACCTGCTTTGTCCATTGCCCTTGCTACGCATCTCTATAATTGTACCATCTGTAGGGTTCACCATCCTGTGATTGTTAATGTATATAATAATTTTTTCCCATCTCACAATGTTCACCTACTTACTTACAATGTTTGATCATCACTTACTCTATCATGTGAGCGTCACCATCGAACGCCTGTAGAGGATAGTTGTCCCTACAATTATATTATTATAGCCTGGCAGCGCTATGTGAACATGTTTCAGTCAAAGAGACCTCTGAGAATTCAACGAAATATTCCAGAGGGTTCTATAAATTTATCAACAACATGAGGATTCTGATAAATTTAGGAGCCTACGGAGAAGGGGCTTGCGATGACTTGCGTTGAAGCTCCGGTGGAGATAAGCTCTAATCCTAATCTAAAACTGGGAAATTAGCGGCTAGCAAAATATGCACGTCTTTTTTGCCAGTCAGTAATGGCTGCAAGAATTTTCCACTCACCATTACATTTTAGGTGAAGTTTATGGTGATGTTAATTAATGAAGGGTAATTTACCCTTTATTTCTACTCAAAAAGTTAATGGTGAATGAGCTTCTGTGAGCGATTACAATTTAAGTAAATTGGTGCTTTTTTCGGGTTACTTAGTCAGCTTTCGAGTCACTAGTTTTTAGGTTACTAGTTGTATGAGGTCAAAAGACTAGTTCGAAATTAAATTAGTTTTGATGTTTTTAAATAACGTAGTTATATAGTTATATCATTCAAGCGGTACTTACAATTGCATGGTACTGTAGAGGACAAGTGTCCCTACAATTGGTATTAAAATAAAAAGGTTAGCATACCTTGTTCATGGTGCTCATTCAAATAGACCGAATCATGGGAGACGACATCTGAAATGTAAGTTTCAGACCACTAGTTTGAACTACT
>SDVV010017876.1:3737-13887 GCA_016164225.1 Gammarus roeselii
TCGAGTCCCTCGAGACCCCTCGCCTCAGCTCATCTCGGTTTGTCTCGAATCATTTCGGCCAGTTTCGGCTCGTCGCGACCAACTCGACTCGCCTCAACATGTTTCGACTGATCTCGACGCACCTCGACAAGCCTCGACGCGACCCTCACCCCCTGCGCGAGCAATCCGCGGATTGTAATGGTTAATTGTTCTACTCATGCATCTCATCAACATTTTTCTGTGTATGGGTTTTACAGCGCTGGGAAGGGGAAGCAGAGGTTCCAGGATTCAGAGGAGCTTCTAAAGGGTCCCACAGTTTCTCAAAAGGGTCCTAAAGGGTCTCAAGGGTGTCCCAAGGGTGTCCCAAGGGTGTCCCAAGGAGCCCCAGAAAGTTCCAAGTGGATCCCCCCAAATCCACCTGGTCTCTCAAGTCCCCCGAGTCCCGCGGGTCCCACGAAAACCTCCCCTCCCTGGGTCACCTTGTCTCAACCAACCTCGATACATATAATAATAATAACAAATTCAAAATTTATCACCATGAAAAGGGCAGAGAAAAATGAAAGGGCCCAAGCAAGAAGAAATAATAAAATACTAAAATAAAGTGTTAATGATCTATAAAATGAATAATCATCCATCCACCCCAAGTCCATGTTGGTGTGTTGATTTGAAGGATTCGGTAGGAAAATGAAGGCTTAATAGCTTTACGATTGATGTTTAGCGAGGTCAGCAGGTTGTCCCCACATAGGGAAAACGGTAGGCATATATTTTTTTAGCTGCAAAAAGGCGCTTATCGGGTATGTTGGTGATGTGGCTGGCTGCTGGGTTGTTGATTAGACTTCTAGTCTTAAAATAGTATTGTAGTGAAAGTTTGTCTTGCCCGAGAGGAAGTGGAAGTTCGTTAGCGAGCACGTTAAGGGATTCGATTGGAGTGGAGTGGAACGCGTCGGTTGTGATACGCAAAGCATTGTTTGCTATGGTCGTGAGTAGTTTTGGCTGCAGAACCGTAGACAACGGCTCCGTAGTCCATGCGCGATCGTATTATTGCTCTGAACAGCTTCATTCCGGTGTCCATGTCGGCACCGAACTTCAGGAATGTTAGAGATTGGATAAGTCCTGTCGACCTTTTGCAGCGAGTCGCCAGGGCTGCGATGTGGGGTGGCAACATGAGTTTAGGGTCCCAAATAAGACCAAGGAATTTGATCGTTTTTCGTATGCTGAAGATGTGATGTGTAGCGTCAGGGCTAGTTTCAGGTGTAAACCAGGCACAAGGGTAAAGTGCATGCTTTTAGTTTTAGAGGGCGAGAATCGGAATCCGTTTAGGGAAGCCCAGTTCTCGACTAGGTTTAGGCACTTCTGGAGTTCATGTTGAATTGTTATGAGGCTGGGGCGTCAGTAGCTTATTTGTAGGTCGTCCACGTATAGTGATGAGAGCATCAGCTACCTGATCGATTTTGAGGATAAAAAGAGTGACACTGAGGATTCTTCCCTGAGGGACGCCCATTTCTTATGGATATGACGGAGACGGAGTATCGCCAACCTTGACCACGTTTCTATTGTACCGTTCAATTACAAAAAGATGTCAGATTTGAAAAGCAGAACAGTAAAGCTTCACAACGCTCCGGTGGCGTCCACTCAGTGTTGAGGGCTATACTGTACGTGATAAGACATTTTCCAAAATACTTTTTATGACTACTTTCATGAGACGAATTTGGACTAGGTAGTTATTAAAAAGTATCCAGAAGCAGTACAGTGCTGTACAGAGGGGGCCTGTACAATGCCTAGCCCTACATGAGTCCACCTCACTGGCCACAGCTTTGCAGGCGCTGCTGGTCATGTGGTCCAGCAAAGCTGGTCACAAGAATACAGCAGTTATGATGATGAAAATGCACCTGGGCGCCCAGTCATGACCCGTGGTCATGCCTGTTGCGCTACAGGGCGATACAGGCGCTGCCTGTATTAAACCACACGTCACACGATCAACCGGAAACGCTTATGCTCAAAACTGATCTTGTTCATGTAGCTAACATAATTACAACAAGCCCCTAAGCATTCCCGTTATATTAATCCTATTAATATTCAATGTTCGTATAATTTGTTAATAGTAACAATACGATTTACTAACTATCCTAGAGTAGAACACATTTATATTTTTGTATTACAACACATTCTCACGCAATCTTCATTGCAACACGACACTCAACAAACTCTGCGCTAAGATTCTGTTCTGTCTTAATATCTAAGGAATGTTTTCAGCTACTGTACAGACGTGCTCTGTAGAATCACGCTAGTACGCGTAGCCTTAGTAGGCGATAGGCGCCATACATAGATTAGATTAAGGGGTTCCAGCCCACCACTAGGCGCCATATTGCAAGGGCTTGGTAAGTTGGTGCGCTCAAAATCATCCATGGTGATTTGCTCGTTCGTAAATTTGGTTAAACATTGCCACGTAAAACGAGATGGGTCAGTTCTATGATTTGGGATATTGCCACGTACAACGAGATGGTTCAGTTCCATGATTTGGGATATTGCCACGTACAACGAGATGGTTCAGTTCCATGATTTGGAACATTGCCACGTACAACGAGATGGTTCAGTTCTATGATTTGGAACATTGCCACGTACAACGAGATGGTTCAGTTCCATGATTCTTGTCGGAGTTGCTCATTAGGAGCACAAGAAATAAATTGAGAATTTTACGCTCTGAGAGCGCCGTGGCCGAGTGGTTAGCGTATCCGACTGTAGTGTCAGCCTCTGGTGCTGCATGTCGCGAGTTCGAGCCTCGGCAAAGACACGGCGGTTTTGTGGAGGGGAGCTTGGGCGCCTCTCCTCCCTGTGTCAGCCTAACGGAGCCACCCTCCTAGATAGGGGGGGGGAAACAGCTGTATACCTGTACATACATACACCAAAGTATAAACGTTCTTTAGCCCTGGAGTGGTTCTGTTCCATGATTTTTGTCAAGGTTGCTCATTAGGACCACAAGAAAGTAATCAAGAATTCTTCGCTTTGAAGTTTGAACGTACTCCGGCCCTAGGAAGCGACAAGTAAAGCGCACAGTTGCATAGAGGAGATCACTAGTTCTTGCCAAGTAATGTTCCACGATTGCCAGAGGTAATTGTTGTACCGTAATTCATTTCAAGGCTGATCACTGCTTGTTGTTGGGGAAGGGAGCGCGGTATTTGAAGGCTGGCAATGACGTAAAGACGACCACGACCACTGAGCTCAAAGTAGCGATGATACCGGGAGCCGATTGGGCAAATTTGTTTGGAGGGGCAACAAGGGACTGGGGTAGTCAGTGCGTAAGGAATAGTGGGGACTTCACGACCGACACTGAGGCAGTGCGGTCACGTGGCTGCTGGGGCCCTCGGCCAGGGCAGTCGCAGTACCCAGTATAAATACGCGGGGGCATCACCTTCAAGAGGGGCCGTGACTTCAGCCGTGAGGGGGGGGGAAGACCGTACACAACCAGCATCAGGGCGCAAGGGGAGGGGCGTTGCAACCATTACGTATTCATCCGCTGCAAGTCTGCAAGTGCAGTACGCCTGTCACCGATATCAATCTGCGGGGGCATCATCGTCAAGAGGAGACCCAACGCATCCAGCGCCGGGGCTCAACGGGGGGGAGGGAAGGGAGCCGCAATTGTGACGCGTACATCCGCTGCAAAGCTACAAGCGTAGTACGCCTGGCACCTGTATCGGTCTGCGGGTCATTTTTTTCACGGGCGGGGAATGACGCCGTGGTGATTCTTTCAATGAGGCGTGGTGGATCGTCAAGAGCTTCGGACGGCAGCTGTGGGGTTCCCTTCGGTATTGCGTAGCTCGCTCATAACTGTGTTAATTAGTTCCGAACGGTGCCCCGTAGGTCTAGAGATGTGTGAGAATTCCGTCGGGGCGGCACCCCTTCATCTCGTTATAACTGGTCAGGTTTCCCGGCGATTGTGTGAAACCGGTGTAGTGTTGTGTGGAAGGCCAGGACCATTTTTATTAATGTTTAATTAGGTTGTTTCTATCAAAACGGTGTTCACGAGTTTCTAAATATATATTATAAACCAGAGTGAAGTGTCCTTGCCCATGCAGCCCCTTCAATAATAAACCTACATGTCTTTCCTTTCTCCTGCTATTCGCTTTGACCCTTCTCCACTATCACCTAACCCATCTCCTTCAATCATCATAAATCTGCGTTTCCTCACATTGTAAAGCAACTGTTGATGCAGAAACTTGCTCTAGATTGCTGAACAAACGCGTCTCTTGATCTCGAGATGTGTGCCCTTAATTAGAGACCTGTATTTAAGGAGCCATTAGGCAGCCACGTAATAGAAAAATACCTACTTGAATATAAAAAAGAGGAAAGCCAAACTCAAACCTAACCTCTCAAAAACCGTTCCTCAACAGACATCAGTGTTCTTTGTAATCCGGTGCTACCCAAATTGTACCTCAAACTTATCAGAGAAACAGAAGATACAATTCACAAACATTATCAAGACTCCATGCAAATTTTCTGCAACACATTAACAATATTTCTATAGTTGAGCTAAGTACATTTTTTGATGTTAAATTATTCAACAATTCTTAGTGCAACGACCTAGCTATTACAGTGTGACAAAAATACCCATGTTGCTAAACCATTTACATTGACTATCTACAGGGGTTGCAAGTAGCTTTTCGATTCTGTTACATCTAGTCACACTATAATACAAGGTGCCCAATGAGAGGCTTGTAAGATTGAATGCATAAGCAATTGGTACCAAGCAGCATGTACAGTAGCGAATCAAAGAAACAATACGGTTAAATCTCTTATTGAAGAAACAAACTAATATAATTCGATTTCTAATATAACATGATAGACATGTTAAACATTATAACTTCGGTATTCAAGAACAAATTTAGCAGATAAATTAAAATATTGGACCCCCAAAAAGGTCGCACAACATAAAAATTGCTTGATATGGAAACGAAATGAGCCTTCACCTGCATCATGTGAGGACGATTTTCATCATCTAGTGATTGATAACTTTCCATGCAGATTACTTAGCTACTTTAACATCAATTGATTTGTTCATGGCCAACCCCCATTAAAATCATTCATTGTGGGGAAAAAATATTGTGTGAATGTTCGAAGTCTTCCAAAGCAAGTCACAACTTGTTGATATCCAAAGAAAATACAACTTCATCAAATAGTTACACTTGGGGCAGGGAAAATGTAAAAAAGTTTTAGCACATACTTCACAGTGAAGGAATGTAGATGTCACCCAAATCACATAAACTACATAATATGTTCACAGGAGCCGCCCGTTGCAAAAATTTCGAGATGAACGTTCTAAGGTTCCAGTTTAATAACTATCAGTATTGAATTACTAGCTCATCAAAGTTCCATTGCAAGAAAGAGTTGACTGATGGTATTTATCAAATCATTTCAGAACAGAGCAAGAAAAGTCGAGATTCATGAGAGAATATAACAATGATAACTACCAGACAGGAGCATCCAGCCTCCATCATTAAAGGTCCACACCTCAGAAGAGTCACTTGTGAGGGTAATGTTTGTTGAGAAGACAATCACTAAATTATAAACCATGAATCAGTTGTTTGCTCCAAATCAATCTCGACTGGTCAATCATAAAGCGTCAGGAGACATTTTCATCGCCATAAACAAGTTTATTCTACTTAATGCTCAATCTTGAGATAGACCATGTCACAGTTAGACAAAAAATAAAAAGAAGTAGCTATGGTGAAAGGAATACACAAGACTTTGAAGCAGATGATTCTCCCAGACAGACCTAGCAAAAGGTCCCTCTCACCTCTAATAATACTGCTTTGAACTCGTAGCTAACGTTCCACACCAGTCAAGGTTGCGGATGAAGGAACAATGAAGAACGTTGGCCAGATCAGAACAGTGTCGGACTTTATGACTGCTCTTTGAAATCAGCAATGGAGGCAGTGACGCACTGATGGGGGAAGGAGGAGGAGGTTTGGGGTAAGCTAAGGTGCCATGGACCCTACTTACAAGCAAATTATATACATTTATCTGTTCACTTTTATTTGAGAGCAAAAAATTTGTTTGCTTTGCCCACCCCACTTTGATGGGACCTGCCCCAAAAAAGAATCCAAGTGCGCCACTGCCGAGACATCAGATACCTAGAATGTAACCCAACCAGCAGAGGCTGAGTCCGTGGATGTTGGTGCGGCATCAGTGGTCGGTGACGACTCATTATTTGACCCAACAAAGTCCCCCCAAGTCTCCCCACCACCCTGTTGTCCGTCAGTGGTGGAGGAGGCGGCGGAGGGAGGTGGCGCCAGCTTCACACCTCCTGGAGGAGGAGGCAGCAAGCCCCCCGTCTTTGGTTTGGGACGTTCTTTGACACAGTCTTCCTGTCCATCTTTTTTCTACAAGGTGAAAAGAATAGCTTCAGTATTACCTCACAACTCAAGAAGACAGCTGCAAGATGTAATAATAACTACTGATGACTACATGCAATTTCAATCACATTATTCCAAATGGGCTAAACATAATTTAGTATAAAATTGTGCTACAGATCTAAACTGATGAATAAGCATGGTAAATATTCAGCTAAATCAACCAAATATATAGTTTGCCACCAAGTTACATTCATTGCCTCAAAAACAAACTTCAACAACTCCAAAACAATGCCCGCCTGGTACATGTTTGTCAGCATTATTTACGGTCAAGTTCATAGTGCTCTGTTTCCATCAGCATTGATTTTCATATTGTGGTAGGTACAAAAAAAAGGTCATGTTTTACCCAAAAAGCACATTAGCTACACACTCAAACCAATAGTTTGGTTCCTACAGTTTGTTATGAAACTCACAGTAATTTTCATGTTGATCTTTATTGTCTGGCCTTCTTTGAAGCCAAGGTCAAGTGCTGGTGAAGTGTCTGGCTTCTCTGCTGCTTCTTCAACTTTAATCCACTTGAAATGGTCTTGGAGTGAAACGTTCAAGTCAAAGCTGTCCGATCGGTCGCCGAATCCAAGGCCAATGTAGGCTGAGCGACCTAATAATGAAGAAACTTTATACATTTACTGCAGATCTCAAAACAAAAATATTTCCTGTGGCTTTATAATTCTAGGGTTACTGAAAAAGAAATTAATACTGGTCAATCTTATGAGGCATCTCATTCCCAAAAAAACAAATTTAGTCAGGAGATGAATGCAATTAAAGGGAACTGTTTAGAAACTACCCATCATCATATCACATTTTGATGGCATCAAATCCAATGGTTTCCTAAATAATTGGCCAATTCACAATGAAAATTAAAATAGAACGCTTTACACATGTATCTCACTGAAGTTACAACAATTGGCTAAACAGCAATAACATCAATTGCAGACAAACACAGGTTATCGATCAATAATTTTCAAAATGTCAGAATAGCTACAAGTGGAATAAGCAAAAGAGAAGGTTTATTTCATTTTTCATATTTTTGTTGAATAGTAGAGAGTCTGTGCAGTTTCAATATTATCCCCCAGCAATCTAGTTACAGGGATGGCAGGCACATTATTCAAAGCCACAAGAACCTCCTCTACACAAGGAAAAAGTGATTTTTATATTTTAATTCAGCTATTTAAATATATTTGCAGTAAATAAAGAGCCAAAATTTAGCCATATTTCCATGATGAAAAAAATTTGTAATTATGAGGATAGTTGATTCTTACTTTTCAAAATATGTGCCTTTCATCCATGTAGCCTTATACCTAACAGGCAGAAGAGATTTCATAATAATGCCATACAACGTCTGCTGCCCTGACCCCACTAACGTCTTCGCATAGCTGTGGCTCAGTAACCAAACCACCTAGCACTGAAAGGTTTGCACTACTTGGAAGTAAACTTGGAGCCTTTCAAATGGGGGGATGCAGAGAAGGCATTTTTAGACCCAAAAGTAATGGTCCCCTATCTCTATTCTGAGAGGACAGGAATAAAAAAATTATTTATCCTAAAAAAAGGATAGGTATTTGACAAGTACACTCATATTTCATGTTATCTTGGACTTGATAAATAGAAACTGAAGAATCCAAGTGCCAAAATAATACAATGAAATGTTTCTCTAGCTAGATGAAGATATCAACCGAGAGAAAAACTTGATTTTTAATAGCTACTTGGGCACGTGCCAAAGAGAGCAGTAAGAAGAGCTAGAAATGTGGTAGTGAGATGGCCTTTTTCCATCAAATTTTTTGTTCTTCTGAGCAGCATATAGTGTTACTTTCACTAATTTTCTCCTGCAAGGGGGAGAGCTTAACTCTTGCTAGGGGGAACGACATGCACTCCTCCCAGTCCTGATCACCTTCTCATTATTTAATAACATTTTTAATGTGTCAATAAATTTCATTCATACTCTTGCTCACCAAATTACCATGGTAAATGTCTCATGTTTTCTTTTCAGTTAACTCCCCAATAAAGTAGTGGTGCATTTACTGTCTGGAACCGGTCTGTTTTAGCAGGACTTGTATCCAGTAATATAGAATAATCAAAAGTAGTTGCCTTATTGTTGAAGAGTTTTATATTATTGAAGGTAACTGGTATGGTCAGTTGGTATCTTGGTGGACTGTGAGAAGTTTTGGCAGTGCTGGGGCCCAACATCACTTCATCCCTTCATGTTTTTTGGCCACCTCCTGTTTATGTTGGAGTCCTCTGGACTTTGATTGATGACCTGCAGCCTCCACAGGGGAATGTCCTTGTTCAGGAGCACTACAAACTGGACCAAGTGCCCTCACGCAGAAGAGTAATTGAGAGAGCTTTCCAAGGGAGTTTAACCTATGGTGGACCTAGTCGTGATATTTTTATTCTCTCTGCTGTGGAGCTGGCTGCAACGTAGCTGCCACCTAACCACCATGATAGCAATGCTGGATTATGATAACTACTGGTTGCCTCAATATCAGTGTGTAATTTTGATGCTGTGCACTGTCTGGGGTAACTTTATATATACACAATATTACTTTTCATAAAATGGACATATCAATTTAGGAGTAACTTTTTTAATTCTGAATCAGGTACCTTGTTGCTAATAAAGATCATCAAATAATTAAACGTAAAAGGTAAAGAAACAACAAACCAAATGACTGCTTTGCAGTTGGAGCAATCGGGAGTGGCTTGAAGGGGAGGAAGGAGGCCACCAACAGATAGGACAACTAACTTGTTCTCCTATCAAGTCTGTCTTGTTTAGGAAGATATTTTGTTGCTCAATATTAAAGGTTTATTGCAAGATTGTTTGTACTGGCAAGATGTTTGTTGCAAGGTTAACTTGGGTTGACGCAACAGGCCTCCTAGTGTTCAAGCCATGCTATCTTGGCTTGTATAAGATCTATTGTTTTACTTTTAGATAATTCACTTTTCAGTTATTAAAATGTATATTCAGTATAATAGCTTTTGATTTCCCATTTCAATGTGTCTTTGGTGCTGGATAGTATAGGCATGAAGTGATTTCAGTGGATTGATTAGATCAGACTAAAGCAAAAAGGCAGGCAATACAACCAAAGATTACTTTTTCTTCAACTACCTTCATGCACAAGAATATGTCCTGTTACTAGCATGGGTACAAATAACATACAAATAAATCAAAGGTTGTATTATTATTTCAGAAGCTATTGGTTCTTATTCAAAACATGTAGCTACCTAGCTAAGGGTAATAGCTAAACAATTAGGCCAGTGAACAACCAAATATTTGTTGATCAACACAATATTGGAGCTCCTTCAGATTTTAATCCAATCTTTGAAAATGACTGACAACAGCAAATCAGAATATTTAGCTCTGTATGCTACCTATCACATAAAAAAATCCTACTGAGCAGCATACACACCTCCTTCATCAAGTATTCTGACAACAAAGTAGCGTGAAGAATCGGTGACAGCTTCGATTGCCACACCAGGATATTTGTCAATGGGACATTTAGCAAAAATTTGCCCAGAAACCTTATCTTCAAGCTTCATGATGCACTCCTTGCCGCGAGATACCAGTCGCATTCGACCAGTCCAGTCAGGGGTGCCAAGATTCCAGTCTGCAGCTCTGGCAAACAGAGAGCAACATTTGGCTGCAGTATGATATTGAAAATATGAATAGTACTTGTGAAGAAGCTTTGTTAAACAATCAATTGCTACCTAGAAATTAAAAAAGGGAAAGAAGCTTTTGGTTGCACTAGTGGTAAGAAAAAAACACATATATATAT
>SDVV010017877.1:0-13886 GCA_016164225.1 Gammarus roeselii
ATATGGTGAAACTTCTGTTCTTGTATCTGGCATATATCAGTGATCTTACTGACTATGGGCTACTCTTTACTCTTCTGCCTCTCCCTCGCTTCTTGCTCGAGTTGATGTGATCCATTAAACTGCTGCTCGCCTCCTCATTGGCACTTGGCGCTCAACCTCTTTAGCCTCTCTCTACTGTGAAGCTGGACTATTGCCCCTGATTATCTTTCCGTCTTCGTGCATGTCACACAATTCTTGCTGCTGAACACTTTGGGTTCCTGCAAGACTGATCGTTCTCTCCTCACACCAGGCTACCACCCCTGCTGTCATTTTCACAGACAGCCTATCCTCCCTCTTTCTCCTGTCCTCCTCAAGGCTTTCTTCTTATAGTTCCCTTGTTCTTGCAATTCATGGACATTTTCTTCTATTCCCCCTCCATAGTGTGCACCTTCAATGGATCCCAGCCCATTGTTCCATTTGTGACAATGAGGCTGCAGATGCAGTTACTAGGAAAGCAGCAACCTCCAACCTTCCTGTTCATGAGCTACCTTTCTCCTTTTCTGAGAATTGCGCCAATTTCTCTTCTTAAGTCTGGTCTTATATTCAGGTCAGGTGGACTGCTATTCGAGGCCAGCACTCTCTAGACATCCACAAGCCCCTTGTGCGTCCTTGGGCCTAGCAGGGGACACGGTCACAATTTTTTTAGTCCATTTTCGCTAGATTCAGACTGGGTACTGCTCCCTTATATTAACCACTTCACAAATTTCGTCCGATTGACTCCCCAGACTGCCTTAACTGTCATTCAGATGAAACTATATACCATTCATTTTAATGTCTGCCCCCATTGCCTTGCTGCCCGGCGCCATCTGCTTGTTAGCCTGCGTGCTCAGGGGCACTTAGCACCCAATCTCTCTTTACTTCTCAGTGGCCTACCCGGTGATCCTGCTGCGCCTCTTCTCATCTCCAAGGTTGTGGAGGCGTACATTGGCTCCACGAGTCACTTCGATCGACCGTGAGCCCGCGCACTTCGCCATAGCTGGTCTCGGAGTAAATTGACTCCCGCCAGAAGGCCTCGTGAAGAAAAGAAGTTATAAGTTACTCGTGGCCAATAGTTTGTACTGGAGCCTGGGTGGAATTGCAGAGTAGGAAGGAAGACACAGGAAGCACTGAACAGTATACATCCTCATCAGCACTCAAATGCATAATGTTATACTCTTAATATATTGCTAATATATTATATACAGGCTTCGCGACACTCCTCTTTCCACCAAACATGACGTCAGAGGTGGTGAGTATACCCAGCCGCATCGCTTACAGGCTTTCTTCTCTGATACACGAAATCAACAAGAAGAAATTGGCGAAAGTAATTCAAACATGGGGAAGGCAGATTGAGTGTGTAAACTATCGGCTAATTTCATAGCACCGGCCATACAACGATGCGTTCTACCCTGGGAGAGGGAGACAACCACGAAGAAAAAGATCACCATCCGGTACGGTCGGCGGCTTTGTTGTACTGACTGTTTAGACGGATACACTTATAATAAAATGGTCACTGCTATCAATGTCTCTGGTTACTAAAGGTATGTTTAACTTCTGAGCATTGCTAATTTACAAACAACTTTTGTATGTTGAAAAAAATGTCATCAAAAGGAAGAGTAAGTTGAGTACATATTTTATACAGCTTATCGAAGAGTGGTCGTGATAATTTGATAATGGCAGCATTCGAAAACAGAAGAAGAAGAAGAAGACTGCAAATATCATCGGATTATCACATCACTTTTCTGGAAACTGCTGAACATTCTGATCTCGACTCGTGCAACTGAAGCCCTTGCAATCTGTCTACCTCTTGGTCTGATTAATCACTACATCTTAAGTGCTACCTTATCACGAGACGGTGCGGCTGGCCGACTCACCTGATACCGCCGCTACATTGGTGCCACGTGACTCTTGTTTCGCCAGAAGTTACGTTTTCATCTATTCCTGAATTTCTTAATTCTAAATTCCTGGGCATAAATATACAATGAAATACGAAGGTAAC
Source organism: Gammarus roeselii (assembly GCA_016164225.1). Classification (NCBI taxonomy): domain Eukaryota; kingdom Metazoa; phylum Arthropoda; class Malacostraca; order Amphipoda; family Gammaridae; genus Gammarus; species Gammarus roeselii. The sequence goes on from SDVV010017877.1 coordinate 2,018, forward strand.
TGCACCCTTTCGTCCTTCCATTGCAAACTTGTTAGACATAGCAATAGATTCGATAGTTCAGTGTTTCGAAAGAGTACATTTACTGGCCTAGGACGAGTTACGTAGGTTTTTTTGCCCAAATTTTTTCCTAGTAAATGACACAAGGACTCTACTATCTCGTGCTTACAAAATTTGTTCCAGCTATCGATTACCACGTGAGGAGTTTGAATTCTCAAGATTTTTTTGTCCATGTTTATAGTTTACCCTATTCAATTATTGATTTGAGTGTCCGTACATTTTTGACCAATAAATTCTCTCCTTCTCCAATTCTAACATCAGCTACAAAACAAAAGTTGTCACTTCAGTACGTTTTTTGGGCCTCAATCAGATGGATTAAAATCATGACTGTAATCCCAGCTTGGTAAACTTGTTGTGCAAATTGACTTCAAATTAATTTTGTTCAATAAGTTCACACTTGGACCGAGGTTCGAGGATCTTCTTCCGGACTGCATGCGCTCTTCAATCGCTTACATGTTTAGTTGTGCCCGGTGTGCACCTGAGTGTGTGGCCTCAACAACCAGTGCTCAACCAACTAGAGGGGCAGAGCCACCGGGTGAAGTTTCCGAACAGGTACGTTGCTCGCACATCCTCCTCATTACTCCATCCGCTCTCACGCAGAGAGTCGTGATGTGCCTCATTCCTCTCCATCCGCTCTCACGCAGAGAGTTGTGATGTGCCTCAATCCTCTCCATCCGCTCTCACGCAGAGGGGTGTGATGGGCTTCATTCCTCCATCCGCTCTCACGCAGAGTAGGCATTCAAAATTGTCGTGTAACGTTAACTGTAGAATCGCCATAGCCAGCTAATCGGCCAGCAAGAGTGAGCCCCGGGCGCAAACCAGGGGGCCCTCCAAAGCACCGAAGACCAAGATTCCAACGTCCAGGAAATACTGAATCTGCTGAGCCAAGCGACCGATCTCTCTGAACAGGAAGCAGAAGTTTTCGCCACAGAACCTAGCACAATTGACGACCGTCTAACGAGACTCAAGGGTCATGTCAAGACCGTTTTCCTCCATACCCACGAACTAGTAAAAAACAAACCAACTAAAGAACCCGCAACTCACACAAGTACCTACACCTCTACGTCTGACGACAACTCTTTACCTCACAAAAATCCCATCCGAGCTGCAAGGACTGCAAGAAGGAAGCAACACACGCCATTCAATGAGCACAACTTGTTCGACAATAGTCCTACCTTTCCAGAACACCTGAAGATCACGTTCGACGCCAACGACAGACCGAATATTCGTCCATACACTCTGCGAAATGAGCTAGGCTCTTTCACTGGCCGCCCAGTCCTGAGCGTCGCCACCAGCGGCGATAAATGCTTTGTCATCAGAAAAGACACAAAACTTCAAAGTTATACGATTCTCTCCAAAAACCGACTCAGTGGAAAGCCATGCGAAAAAGAGCCACACCCGACTTTCTCTACAAGTTCAGGTTTGATCTACGTTGAGGATATCCCGAAGGAGGAAATCGAGACGTACATCACTGGACTCGTTCAATACGAGGACTGCGATGTCGAAGCAAAAGTCGCACCGAAGATCACACCAAGAAGTGAGACTACCACAGCCCTAACACTAAAATTCAACTGCTCCACTCCCCTAAAATACCTGGACATTCCCTTCTGCGCCACAAAAACCAAGGTTACACTATTTGAGAGACGTCCGATGCGATGTTATAAATGCCAGAAATGCGGACACACGAGAGGAAACTGTAACGGTAAGCAAAGATGCTCATACTGCTCCCAGGACGACCACGACAAAACGGAAAGATCCACAATCATGCCAATCCGAAGAACAGCACTGCTTTTTTTTTAAGTAGACGGACACCCCACCGAACACAGAGACTGCCCAGAGGAGGAGAGGGAGAGAGCGATCCTCCAATACCAGATAGATCACGGGGTCGGGCGACGAGAGGCTGTAGTCTCGATGCGCTCTTCTCAAAATGACCCTCCTACCCGGGAGAGAAGATCGGCACCATTTCCCACCCACATCCTCATAACGTTCAACGGAAGTAGTGCAAACAAAGTTTCCTTTTCAGTCAACCCATTTATAATGATGAAGTCACTCGACGAACAACTAGGAGCAAAACCGAAAGAAATACAACGACAGGGAAAGAAATATCTGTCCTATGTCACAGAACGTGAGCAAAGTAACGCTATACAAAAGATTACCCACATAAATAAACTCAAACTTAAAGTTGAAATGCATCCGTCCTTCAACGATACCAAACGGATTATATACACCTCCTGTTACACGCCTACAACAGACCTCAGTGCTTTTTCTGAAGGTCTAGCTGAAGACTACGGAGTTACCGAAGTTAGTCAAGATGGATAAAATCACGTAACGCAAATTCTACTGCATACCAAATTACCTTCCCGGGACACGACGCTCCAGAATTCATAGTAATCCCGGGTGAACAAGGAAGGACCAAAACCTACCCAGTAGCAACATGGCCCCCAATGTGCATAAAGTGTCTAGAATACGGCCACGTCATCGCATACTGCAAGCCACACACACCCCAACGTTGCAAGGAATGCACTGGCGAGCACGACCGAAAAGACTGCACAGTGCACCACCCTAAATGCTACCACTGCTCATGCATCCATGAGGCAGGCGACCGCGACTTCCCAGTACATATGGACCAAAATGAGATAACAATAACACAAAATTAACGCAGAGTTACACGGAAGCAAGCTATCCAAATCTGGAAAGACGAAAACCCAAACCGTCTCAATTATGCCAAAGCAGTCGAATCGACACGCCAACCAAACTCCGCTGACGGCAACCACACATCATCAGAACAACATCGTAACAAGACTCCAACACTCCTACCTGGCTGCAGTGCTTCCTCACCCAGCCCAGCGACCGGCTCCGCACCAGAGACGCACAGTTCTAGAAATGATTTATGCAAAGACCTGGAGGACGACGAGATGGATGCATCTCTCGCAGTCGACCACACAGCAAGGCTCCCTACTAAAAAAACATAATGACATGAGTTCATACGCGAGACCTCCACACAACCAGACATATTACCGAGCCCAAATACCTCTCACTTCACACAATCATCCACACAGATAAGAAAGGCTACCACAGAAGAATAACGATCTCACTCACGAAGCAAACACAGAGAGCACACACCCTCGTCTTCCCACAAGAGCATTCGCAGCCGCGACCACAGCAACCACAGCAGACCACCTTCCACCGAAGGCAGACACTCCCGTGAACATTTCCAGCCCGGATCCCCTGGGCAAACTCAAAAACACGCGCACCAAAAAAGCTCCAGCAAATCACGCGACCACTTAAGATCATCAAGGTCTGAGTGCGAACAGCCTTCAAAATGACCACCAAAATACTCCAGTGGAACTGCCAATGACTCTGAAACAAAAAAGACGAATTACTATCCCTAATCGCCACCTATAAACCTTTAGTGATTGGCCTCCAGGAGATTAAACTCCGAGAGACCGCCACCCTCAGAATCCATCAATATATCGTACACCGTCGCGAAGGCCACACCAACGTGACTGCTCACGGTGGAGTAGCACTAATGATTCACCAAAGTGTACCTCACCTTAGTCTTCCCCTGAGGACAGAACTCCAAGCTATCGCCGTAAAGATATGCGTCCCAAGGCCAATAACAGTGGTCTCCATCTACTCATCAAGAAGCCATGACCTCTCTGAAGCACTAATGACCGAATTGCTAAACCAACTGCCCTCACCAGTGCTCCTCCTTGGAGATTTCAACAGCTACCATGTAACATGGGGATGCATGAAAACAGACCCCAGGGGAGTGATAGTGGCTATCACCATATACACTCACAACCTGGTCCTTTTCAACGACGGACAACCCACCCGAATCCCCCCGAAAGTGAAACTGCCATCGATTTATCCATATACTACCCCACTCAGGCACCCCAACTCATTTTGGGGAGTTCTGCCTTCGACACATGACAGCGATCATAACCCAGTCATCATATCGCTTCTCACATACCAACCAAGAAACCCTGTACCACAAGAATTTCGATTCAACTACCGGAAAGCCAGCTTGATGGAATACTCGGCACACATCGCGTGGAGTGATATGGACAACATCCCCGAAACCATGTCGGAACACGAAATCGTCGCCCAGCTATACGAAAAGTTTCAAGCAGCAGCTGAGGCAAGCATTCCCCAATATACCCCTTCAACCTTGTTGTTGTTGTTGTAGTTGCTTCCATGTTCCACCGGAGTCCCAACGCGAAGTTAATGCTGACTCCCCCGTAGGGCGATCCCGCCAACCTTCTTCCCGAAACCATGGTGGTGCCGAGAAGTGCAAGAAGCAAGAGATAAGCGAGAAAAGCTATGCCATGCCTACCGACGCGCACGGTCCCCCAGGAACCGAGAAGCGTGAAAAAGGGCATCTACTGTACATCGAAAACTTCTAGTGGAGAAGAAACGTGAAAGCTGGGCTCAATTAGTCAATACAATAAGTCGAAACTCTCCTTTTCCAGGAGTGGGAAAAAAAATCGACGTATTCAGGGAAAGCCCGAACGACCAATAACATCCTTTCTGACGGAGGCAGAACTTATTCTTCGCACGCGGAAATCGCAAATAAACTAGTTCAAACGTTTAGCCAGATTTCGCAATCAACAAACTACACGGCTGCTTTCCAACGGGAGAGGAACTTGCGAGAAAGCGAACATCTTGACTTTATTTCTAGCAACGAAGAGGCCTACAACAAACCTTTTCCCCTCCTCGAACTGCAGAGCGCCCTAGACCATACACGCGAAACTTCACCTGGGCCAGACCGGGTACACATCAACATGATCAAAAATCTCCCAGATGGCGCCCGTGACCATTTATCTAAAGTGTTCATCACTCTGTACTCAAACTCATTTTTCCCAATCAATGGCAGGAATCTACAATTATCCCAACACCCAAACCCGGGAAATTCCACGGCGACCCACATAACTACCGCCCCATCGCTCTTACCTGAGTTCTCAGCAAGACCATGTTAAGAAAAATCAATACTTGCCTCGTCGATTACCTTAATATGCATGCAGGCCTGAACAGCATCCAGTGTGGCAGCCGCAAGCGCCACTCTACGACGGACCACCTTGTAAGACAGGAATCTAACATTAGACAGGCATTTGTCCGCGGAGAACATGTGGTTTCCATTTTTTTTGACGTGGAAAAAGCATACGATACTACCTGGAAATATGGCATCATGAAGGATCTCCACCGCAAAGGGCTGAGAAGCCACTAACCACGTTATATCCACCAATTCCTGCAAAATCGCACCTTCAGGGTTAAGGTCGGTGACACCTCATCACCATCCTATCCGCAAGAAATTGGCGTCCCCCAAGGAAGCGTCCTAAGTGTCATTGTTTTTAGACTCAAGATCGACCAGATAGCAGACATTCTCCCACACGACGGAAGATTGCTTTCATCGCTATACGTGGGCGACTTACAAATAAGCTACAGGCTTCCTAGCCTCTTAACAATTCAACAGGAACTCCAGAAGTGTCTGGACCTAGTCGGAAACTGGGCCTCCCTAAACGGATTCAGATTCTCGCCCTCCAAAACGAAGAGCATGCACTTGACTTTCGTGCCCGACTTACACCTAAAACCAGCCCTAAAGCTAAACAACACTCCGCTAGTATACGAGGAATCATTAAAATTCCTCTGTCTTGTGTGGGACCCTGAAGTCAAATGACGACCTCATATTGCAGCACTGGAGACCCGCTGCAAAAAAACAACCGGACTTATCCTCTTTGTAACATCCTTGAAATTTGGAGCCAATATGGACTCCGGCATGACGTTATTCAGAACATTAATATGCTCACGCATTGACTATGGAGCAATTGTTTACGATTCAGCAGCCAAAACCATCCTAGAACCGGTCTCAATCATGGTAAATAACGTCCTGCGTATCACAACCGGTGCGTTCCGTACCACACATATCGAATGCCTCAACGTGCTTGCTAACGAGCTTCCTCTTCCGTTTCGGAACTATTTCAAGAAGGAGCCACATCAATAGCCCAGCACTCGGTGACGTCACCAACATTCTCGATAAACGCCTTTGCGGCAAAGAAGAACATATGCCCACCCCTTTCCTCTGCGTGGGGACAACTTACTGACCTCGCTGAACATCAGTCGCAAAGTGATCAAGCCTTCATTTTCCTATCGAATACTTCAAATCAACACACAAACGTGGATGATCAACCCATTGCTGGTCAACCTAGATCTGCAGACGTACCCCAAAGCAACAACCCCAACCAACACTTACCGCCGAGAATTCTCACTACTACTCGATGAACAGTACTCTGAGCACCGCCATAAATACACTGACGGCTCGAAAACACCGGACGGAGTGGGAGCCGCCGCCATAGGCGAAGGGACCTCGCGTTCGGCCACCCTACTCCACGAGGCCTCTATATTCTTTGCAGAGCTACACGCACTCGAACTGGCCATCTCCATTACCAAAAGCGGCCGCCACCCCAAAAGTGTTATATTTTCAGATAGTTTGAGTATTCTCACCCAGCTGAAAACTCTGCACTTTGATCACCTTGCATTCAGAAAAATGCAGCACGACCTATTCACGATATCAGAGGCGAGCCAGGCGGTCAAGTTCTGCTGGATCCCTGGACTCGCGGGAATAAGAGGAAACGAACTCGCAGATTCCCTTGCTAATCGGGTGTCTACCCAGCAGGAACAATTCATCTCTATACATTACCGAGACTGGTTCCCAGTCATCAACTCACGTATAACATTACGATGGAACGACTCTTTGCAACAGTGGACAAAAGATGCTTGCAGTTAAACCATCCGTGGGAGAATGGGACTCCAGTTTTTTTAATAGGGGAGACCAAGTGTTCATTAATCGTCTATGCACGGGACTCACGTGGATAACTCACAACCACCTAATGGATGTAGACATGGGACTGGACGCACCACCATGCCCCTGTTGCCACCAAGAGGCAATCAGCGTGAAACACTTACTAGTAGATGGTGATACACTCGCAGCAGCCCGACGAGCCTTCTTGAGCCCCCCGTGCAACCTGCAACGCCTGCTCACAGAAACGGAACACCGGAAAACACTGATCGCTTTCGGAAAACACACAGGCCTCTATGAGGTAGTGTATGGGTAGCTGGTCTGAATCATCTCCGATCCCGAGCTCGCAGTCCTCCCTGCGCGCTAATTGAGAATTTTTACTTTAACTTCGTGCACGAAGCTGTGCAGAATCAACGGACCGTCGTGTCACGAGAAGAAGCCCTCAGTGACTACACGTTGAAGCTCCGGCGGAGAACGGAGGGAGCTGCTACCACTCCTCTACGCAAAATCTACTTCGTCTGCAATAAACCTGCTCTGCATATTTGTGTGGGAAACATTTCTCATACCCTGCCAACTAAGACATTCCATTGTTAACCCATGTCTGTTTGTGTTTCGATAGTGAAGGAACCCTAGTGTCGTGGTTTTGGCATTCCTGAGGTGTGAGGGTAGGGTAACCCCCCCCCCCCTTCATCCCCGGTCTTTCAGACCGCTAGACCCAGCCTCCTTTCTCTCAAATCACTTCTAGACATATAAACAATTGAGAATGAAGTAATGCGAATAAGTATCGATAAAAATGAATATCTATGTTGAAGATGATGAGATTATTATAGTAAAGTAGCTAGATATAATCTTTCGAGTGGAAGCGTTAAAACGTGGTCGGAGCATCTAAGCAAATAAACCTACCATCGCCACCGCTAGATGGCGTGGTTGACAGAAAGTTGACTCCCACCAAGATCTGAGGGACTTTGTCGCGTGTTTACGTCGGTAGAGTGAGGATGTTGTGCAAGTGCTCCTGCTCCGGCCAAGGATAATGCGACAAAGATCTTCAAGAAAAATGATAAGTTATTTGACTAACCGACTAGTTTAGTAGTCAGTGACGCAGCGATCGTCGTAGACTAACCTACTGTTAGGTAGGGAATTATTTCTAGTTGGCTCTGGCAACTGTAGCTACACCGTAGACGTGACAGTTTGTTTTCAAGATGATGACTGCATTCGATTTGAAAACCTAAAGGTAAACACTTGAATTAAGATACCAATGCCCCAAATATCACCAGTCTGGATTTTGGGTTTAAAGTCTTAAGATATCTAATCTCATTCATGTTATGTTCAACCTATGTGGTAAAATTAAGTAAATATGTAGCTAAAAGAAAGTAAAAAGGTCGGGTAAATAAGCGAAGGTGAGAAAAACCCAATAACAATTTGTATAAGGTTAAATTCGCTTCGTATCCGTTGTTTAGTATGATTTGTATGTCTTAGGCCTACTCTGTACCAGGGTTAGATTTACTATGTTAATAAGTTGAATTTAATTTTCATCTGCCAAACCATCTTTGTAGTTCCGTCAAACTTACTTTGAGGCCTACTCTGTGCCCGCGTTAGAGATACGCTGTTAAAACGTTAAATTTAATTTACATCTGTCAAATTTTCTTTGTAAGCGCATCAAATAAATTTGCTTGGTGCCCATGTCAAATTTACTTCATGTTACTTTGTTAGACCTACTCCAACTGTATTTAAACCCACTGTGACTGCGTTTAAACTGCTCCGAATCTAAGTTTAACCTACTCTTAATCTGCGCTGCACCTACTTCGCCACTCTTCGACCGCTCTACGGAGGAGTCTGCATTAACTTCGCGTGGGACTCCGGTGGAACACGGAAGCAACTACTACTACTACTCATTCCTCCATCCGCTGTCACGCAGAGATGTGCCTCCATCCGCTCTCACGCTGAGAGGTGTAATGTGCCTCCATCCGCTCTCACGCAGAGAGGTGTAATGTGCCTCATTCCTCCATCCGCTCTCACGCAGCGAGGTGTAATGTGCCTCATTTTTCCATCCGCTCTCATGCAGAGAGGTGTGGTGTTCCTCACTCCACACCTCGCTGCGTGAGAGCGGACGGAAGAATGAGGCACATCGTACCTCTTTGCAGGAGAGAGGAATGAGGCACATCGCAACTCTCTGCGTGCGAGCGGATGGAGTAATGAGGAGGATGTGCCAGCAACGTACCTGTTCGGAAACTTCGTCCGGTGGCTCTGCCACTCAAGTTGGTTGAGCACTGGTCGTAGAGCCCACATACTCAGATGCACACCGTGTAGTGTGCCGCTCTCACGCAAAGGTGTGGTGCGCCTCATTCCTCTATCCGCACTCACGCAAAGAGGTGTGTAGTGCATGAAGTCGATACTTATTTTTCTGTTTGAGGTACTAGATTTTATAACCTCCATCTTAGAATTCAATTGATTTTGATTTGATTTGGGCCTCATTTCCACCAGAGCCTCAACGTGAGTCATGATAGGCTCCCCCGTAGGGCGCGACCGACTTTGATTCAGGTAAGTCCGCAGGCCTCGTGTGTGAAAATATTAGTTTTGACAAGATGAAGTCGGTACATATTTCAATTGTGGCATATGCGCGTACTAGCGCGTAAGAAAGAGTTAATGCGTATCTTCGTAAAATGTGATATTTCTGTGCGTAATGGGGTGGAGAGACCATCTCATTTGCACGGGTGTTTGAGATTTAGACAGCTTCGTATAGTCCGGTGTGTTTTCCGAAAGAGATAAACTTTTCACGGTAGGTTGGGTCCGTGAGTAGGCTCTGTAGGTTGCATGGGGGTTGATTGATTTGGGCCTCATTTCCACCAGAGCCTCAACGCGAGTCACAATAGGCTCCCCCGTAGGGCGCGGTTGCATGGGGGATCTAGGAACGCTCGTCGGGCTGTCGCGAGTGCGTTGCAATCCATCAGGAATTGTTTCACGCTGATAGCCACTTGGTGGCAACAGGGGCAAGGTGGCGCGTTTGGTCCTATGTCGACATCCATCAGGTGGTTGTGAGTTATCCACGTGTGTCCCGTGCACAAGCGGGTCTTAGAATTCGAGTCTGTTTATTTGCCAAATGAAATCCCAACTGAATGACATGCAGTCGGTATTCCCTCTCAAGATAGTCAGCCATGAAGATATTTTCCTTTAGTTTCGTGAAGCAGTTCTCAAACTTTCTCCAATGCTATACATCGTGTTTCCCAATTATTGAAGAAACTTTAATCGCAAGTTGGGTTAGATGAAATAAGCATATCTTACCCTGGATGCGTGTTCAAAATTGCTTAGTTACTATGACACGCATCACGCAAAAACCATGAAGTCATCGCGTGTCTGGGGTAATATGAAAAGAATCAAAGTCAGAAGAAGTATTATTATAAAGAAACAATACAGAGCGTGAAGTTAGATTAGGTATTTACAATGACTGTTCAAAATTCCGCCCATCTGCTGCGATGCATGCGTGGAAGCGCCGGCACAATGCCTGCCGAACTCGTCTGAAGACATCAGGGGTTTCAGTGATCCTTGCAGAGGCGTCAATAGTCCTGCCGATGAGTTCTTGTTTGGACGAAACGGATAAACTGTTCAATATAAAGAAAAGCTCCGGGTGCGGTGCGGTGCGGTGCGGTGCGGTGCGTTACATTTCAGTTGTTGAAACTTTTAATTCGGCAAACTTTATAAGCAAGATGAAATAGAAAGGCTGTGAAGTCAAAATGAAACAATAATACTCTGCTTTGTAGCTCATCAATTTTATGTGACAATTTGAACAATTATTTGAACTGTAGCCAAAATCTGACAATGTCCTATACACGAGTATTTTTGGAAGCACGAAGAATCCACGCTATGAAGAGACGCTTTTTAGAAGAACCCATGACTTGATACATAAATTCAGCTATTTATTATGGACTATTATTTATTCGAGCTGAGTTCACAACGGAGGATTCTTGTTTTTTTTTCTTCTTTATTTTTAATAATAGATAAGACATTCGCAGTAACTGATGAGTGACACACATTGATTGAAATTGAGCATCTATAAAATGGGTTGTTAATCTCAGCGCTAGCATCGTTGTTGGACAAGAATATGCGCTCTGATACGCCGATCGTCAGGCGGGTAAAATTGCTGGCTAGCGTTTGATAGAATTGATAACACGGTAACATATTTTCCATATGTTCAGCTGGTCATAAATGCTTAGTATTTTGATATTCACCATTTATTTGTTCACCTAATGTAGAGAGTGTTTGTTCGGCATCGAATAGAGTTTGAGCTCCTGGTAGATGTGTGCAGAAAAAACATATTTTGAAAAATTTCCAATGCAGGTGTATCCCTGCTACACAAAAAACATAATGCAGGTGTATCCTTGCTACACGAAAATACACAATGCAGGTGTATCCTTGCTACACGAAATTACATAATGCAGGTGTTTCCTTGCTACACGAAAACAAATAATGCAGGTGTATTCTTACTACACGAAAAAACAAAATGCAGGTGTATCCTTGCTTCGCGAAAATACAAAATGCAGGTGTATCCTTGCTACACGAAAATACAAAATGCAGGTGTATCCTTGCTACACGAAAATACAAAATGCAGGTGTCCATGCTACAAGTTAAGCACAAATTGATACCGCACAGCGTAGTTTGCGGTATCAATTTCAACCAGCAATTTACAATCATCTTAGTTCTTCCATTTCACGTAGTTGCAATTGTTTGCAAATTGCGTGATTACCTGTTATTGCACAATACGTGAACAAGATGATATGATCAACGAAATGTACTAAAATTTCTCCCATAAGTCCTGACAGCTGTTTGATTAAGTTGATTTCTCCAGAAAGGAAGAAAAATCTTTCATTCATTCATGAGCAGAATGATATTCTGTTTACCTTAAAACTATACACTAATGTACGTAACGTAAAATGAGCAAAATGAACATCAAATTCAGAAGATCCAAATGAAATGGATCACAACGTGTCATTGAGCATAAAGGAACCGTTTGTAAACGGCAGC